>PVKE010000241.1:0-173767 GCA_004027555.1 Craseonycteris thonglongyai | reverse complement strand
GGGTGGATGGATGGATGGATGGATGTATAGGGGGTGGATGGGTGGATGGATGGATGGGTAGGTGAAAGGGTGGATGGATGGATGGGTGGATGGGTGGATAAATGGATGGGTGGGTGGATGGGTGGGTGGATGGGTGGATGGATGAATGGGTGGGTGGATGGGTAGATGAATGGATGGGTGGGTGGATGGGTGGGTGAGTTGATGGATGAGTGGGTGGGTGGGTGGATGGATGGATGGGTGGGTGGGTGGGTGGGTGGATGGTTGGTTGGGTGGTGGGTGGGTGGATGGATGGGTGGGTGGATGAGTGGATGGATGGATGGGTGGGTGGATAGAAGGATGGATAGGTAGGTAGGTGGGTGTGTGGATGGATGGGTGGATGGATGGGTGGATGGATGGATGGGTGGGTGGATGGGTGGATGGGTGGGTGGATGGGTGAATGGATGGATGGATGGATAGATGAATGGGTGGGTGGATGGATGGGTGGGTGGATGGGTGGTTGACCTTCACCCTCCAGGAAAGTAATCTTTGCTGTGTCCACATAAAATCAGAACAACAATCTTTGTCTTTCTCTCTCACTTTTTCTTTCTGGAAAGAAGTGGACAGACCACCACCACCCTCTTGGCACAGAGGTAGAGACCCAGTCTCTCATTTCTTTCTTCTTATGTACAACACTGATTCAGCATTTGTTACATACTCAGCATCATGCTGGGCCCCCAGGGTCTAGATTACAACACAATAAGGTGGTAGGTTGGCCTTGCCCAGAGGGTAAGGATCTGTGGAGCAAGTCTCCTTATCATACCGCTGCATAGATGGGGAAACTGAGATCAGAGAAGTTAAAGGATTTGGTCAAAGTCACTCTCAGAGTTGCCTTGAGAGGCGGGGGTCTGCTATGGCTGTGGCTCTGAGGTGCCAGTACCCATTAGAAGGAGACAAGAGAAGGTGATGTGCCATTTTGTGATCGGCTTTAACCACTGGAGATTGGGGAGGGAGGGCGCTGAAGGCTGGAAGACCCAGGGAAGTCTTTAAGGGGGACAGAGCCAGGCTCTGAAGAACAGAGAGGATGAGAGGAGGTGACTCTAAGCTGGGCCAGCAGCTGAGTCACCCTCAGACACAACGGGTCACAGAAATCAGGTCTCCATTCCTCTCCCCTCCCCCTCCCTTCACTCAACACCACCCATCGCCATGAACAACAGTAATAAGCACTACATAGATCTGACGCTGACCATGTACAGGGCATGAGCTGAGAGTTCTAAGTTCAATTCTCCGAAGGGAGAACTATGAGGGAGGAACTGGGGGAGAGCCCCATTTTCTAGATGAGAAGCTGACGTGCAGAACAGTTGGAAAGTCTGCCCAGACTCACCCAGCTAGACCTGACTCAGGACTTGAGCCCAGATGTTGGTCGTTGGTACCAACTCCATGTTCACAACCATCTCTAGGAATGACTCCCGTGCATCACACCAGGGCAGGGGCCATGCTGGTCCCTGTTGGGTCCGTAAGGAAAAGTTGAATCCCCAGGGAGGCTGAGAGTCTTGCTCCTGAGGGCACAGCAGTTGAATGGCGGGTCTAAGCTTGGATCCCTGCAGCCTGATTCACCACTGCTGTGCGCCACCTCCTGCCCTGGTAGGCTTTGTTCCTCTCTGGGCCTCAGTTTTCCAATCCACAAAGCCAGTGGGTTCATTGATAACAGTGGTTGTCACTCAAGGGTGATTTTGCCCCCTGGGGCATTCAGCTGTGTCTGGAGACATTTGGGGTTGTCACAACACATGTGTGTGTGGAGGGGTGGGGGTGGGTTGCTACAGCATCTAGTGGGTGGAAGCCAGGGGTGCTACAGTGCTCGACACCCCACGATGCACAGCATGGCCCAAATGTCAGCCATGTGGTGGTGGAGAAGACGCGGGTCTCAAACACCCAGAAACTAAACCCCAAAGCATGTCAGTACTGGAATTCTCTGTCAAGATCCCTAAAAAGAAAAAAAAATAAATTTTTTTTCTCCATTTTTCTATCTGCAGCCCCAGAGAACACACAGCCCAGCCTCACACACTTGAATCCCTACAAAGCTGGGGTGAGTACTTGAGAGTGACTGTGATCCAGACAGGAAAGCAACTTAATTTCCCAGAATGGACCCTGAGTTTATGACAATTTAATATCTGCGCACAATTGCAAACCCTTTCTTACTGCTGTTCAGTGCTGGGGCAGCGATTTCCTTTTTTTTTTCCTCTCCGCTGCCCTCAGATTGAAGCTCAGTGAACTCTGGCGTGGGTTGTAAGAACGTCTTTATAAAGGGTTGCACGAGATTTCTTACTATATCGGAGTTCCTAAGGATGATGTATCACGTTACTAATTCCCTTAATTGCATGTCTGGGCTAAAAACAGACTTTCTTAGTTTTCCTAAGAAGTTACTCTCTTAATGACATTAAAACACTGTGGTAAATGAAGCTAAATGTTAACTGATGTACTTAAATCATGAATCAGTATATAGAGTGTTTACCTAAACTTGTTTACCCTTCTTGGTCACTCATTTTGTAAGTTTTGCCAAAACGAAGAGAGGAATAGTGGTGTCAGATTCAGTATCTGGAAATGACTCAAGAATTTTTGTTTTCTTTCGATTTTTAGCCCCGGCCTGAGTGGATGCTGCAATCATGTAGTAATCAAAGAATTAGAAAGAGCAAACGGCTGCAGGCTGATTCATTTCCCCAGATTTTTGCCGAGGATGGGGAGGGCCGCAGAACTGTGGGGAGAAATGACGTTTCCCCAAAAGGATGAAAAACCTTACCCTTGCGCTGTTTTGTTCTTTTCAACTCAATTTAATAATCCAAAGCAAAGATAGGAAGATGGATGATTTATAACGAGAGACAATAGGTAAGGAGCACCTTCTAGATGCCAGATGCTCTTCTGACCACCCATATTTCAGCTCACAGGATTTGCCCCACAAACCCAGGAAGCCGGAAGCAGCATCTTCCCGGATGAGATGCTGAGGCCCAGAAAAGCTAAGCAACTTCTCCCAGGTAGCACAGCTAGCCAGCAGAGGGACTGAGGTTTGAACCCCAGCAGGCCTGTGCCAGCGCTCCTAACTTTATTATGCTTTCTTCCTGAGGATCTAGCTATGGTGTTTCCAAGGGAGACATGTTTTCTGGGAATAGAAATAGTTCATTGCTGAGAGCCATCTGTAAAAATCTTTATCGCTTGTAAATCCCTCTCCACTAGATAAGTTATCACGTTGACTTTGCGATGATTTTTTGTTTCCCTCCCTGTGGGTTCAAAATGCTGTTTTGGTTTGTCTCAGTGTCCCTGTCTCTCACCACATTTTATCAGTAGATAATTTATTTTCAAAATCGGTTGCTGCATTGTCAAAACCATCAGACACTTTAAATTCATTCATGTGACTTTATGTCAAGCTTGTCCAACCCACGGCCCAGGGGCCGCACGCGGCCCAGGACGGCTTTGAATGCAGCCCAACACAAATTCATAAACTGTCTTAAAACATTATAAGATTTCTTTTTTTGCAATTTTTTCTTTCCTTTTCTTTTCTTTCTTTTTTTTTATAGCTCATCAGCTATCGTTTGTGTATTTTATGTGTGGCCCAAGACAATTCTTCTTCAAATGTGGCCCAGGAAAGCCAAAAGGTTGGACACCCCTGCTTTAAAGATTTATTTTTATTGCTTTTGACAGAGAGAGAGAGAGAGAGAGAGAAAGAGAGAGAGAGAGAGAGATATACAAAGACAGAGAGAAGGGGGAGGGTCCCGAACAGTCTCCGTAGTTGCACATCATTGGTTTTCCCACATAGTTTTATTCCACAGGTGGGTGCGGGGCTGCACAGGGCGGGAACGGGGCCGGGGTCTCACCCCAGTGAGAACCGAACTGGGGGAACTCCCCAGTTCAGCATATGGGTCTGCATGGGCCAGGGCCCGGATTTGATCCTTGGTCCCCAGGGCTGCAAAGTGAGCGCCTAACCCACTGAGCCATCCCGGCTTCCCCAGGACACCCCTGCTTTATGTGAATTTTATCTACAAATGAAATACCATCAAACAATATTAAACTCTCGCTAATGACATACATACAAAAGAGTTTAGGTGGATGTGCACTGATATCTGCAATTTACTTTGAAATGCATAAGAAACAAGAGATTGAT
This sequence comes from Craseonycteris thonglongyai, assembly GCA_004027555.1. Taxonomy (NCBI): domain Eukaryota; kingdom Metazoa; phylum Chordata; class Mammalia; order Chiroptera; family Craseonycteridae; genus Craseonycteris; species Craseonycteris thonglongyai. The sequence continues at coordinate 169,638 of PVKE010000241.1, read as the reverse complement.
AGACAGAAGGATGGATGGATGGATGGATGGATGGATGGATGGATGGATGGATGGTAAACCAAATAGAGGAACATGCTCATTACAGAGCTGAGGTCATAGATGCATGGATGTTCATTGTTCCCGTCTTCAAACTTTCTGCATGTTTGCAAATTTTTATTTAAATTATTGAAAAAAATAGAAAGTATAGATACTCAATAGAAATTCAAAAGACTCCATTAAAAGTGACTCTTCCTCCAGTTCACCCTGACCTTAATCCTCCAGTTTCCCTAGCAATGGTGCTCCCTGGCCCCTGTGGTTCTCAGGTATCCTGCCAGTCATTTCCTATGCCCATATCAGCACATAGGTGCTTTCTTTTTTGATGATGATGATGGTGATGAAAAAGAAGAATATACAGCACTGGCTTTATGCTAAGCACTGTCCTAAATGTTTAACATATACTAATTCATGAAATCTCTCCAACAGCCAACCAGGGTAGATGCTATTATTATTCCCATTTCACAGGTGAGGAAAGCCCAGGGAAGTTAAATAACTTGCCTACCATCACCCAACTCATGGGAGGAGCAGATGGTATGCATACTCTTCCACAACTCAAAGGTTCTCACTGACAAGTCATAGAAATTGTTCCAGTGTGTATTCTGGATCTTCTTCTTTACTCTTAATGGCTGTATCACTTTCTACTTCATGGATGTATTGTAATTTATTTGACTTATCCTCTATGAACAAGCATTTAGTTTGTCTCCAAATGTTTGCTCCAGAAAACAGTGTGTTTCGGCAAATAAGTCAACTTGGGCATACTTCTGGGAGTACATGTGTGTGATACCCATGGGAAAAATTCCCAGAAGTGGAGTCGCAGAGTCCAGGAGGAAGTGCATTCTTCATTTTGATAGTAAATGTCAAATGCCTTTCCCCAGGGCTTGCCCTGACTCTCGCTGCCATGTAGAGCCCTAGATCCCAACACTTACTCCAGCACCGCATCAATCTCTGCGAACCCGATCCGTCCACATTCGGGCACCTCCTGTGCCTGCACAGCACACAGCATGTGTGGTCACATGCGGCAACCCTGAGATACTGGTCATGTTGTCTACTCAGGGTTTACATTAATTTCTGCTAGCGTTCCTGTGACTACTCCATTTTTTGTTTCCAAACTGTGGACTTATTCCTGTCTTCCAATATTTTCATTGAAGGTAGATTGGGGGGCAGGGGGAATCACGGGAAAAACATTTATTCTTGCCCTGAAGGAAGAAAAAATAAAACTAAAAAAGGAGGGAGGGAGAGCACAATGCAGAAAGAAGAAACTGAAGTTGGGTCACGGAAGCAGGGTCAGCTGGCCCACTGGAATCTCACAACGGTCAAACCCTGTTGCAACATTTTCCAAAAGAGCAAGAAAGGAAACACGCTGGCAACAGGACAGTGGGGAATACACAGAGAGTGTGTGCATTAGCCCATGTGCGTGTGCACACACACATACTAGAGGAGTATTTTAAACTTGGACTTAACAAAATCCAGGGAGAAAAGAAAAGAACAAAAAGAACACACAAACATTCGGTACAGAAAGGCAGCAGACAGGGAAGTATTGCGAAGGCATCTTGTAATAATTGTGAGGGTCTTTGCAGGTGTGCCCTTAACATCTAGAACATTCTGATTCAGGGCACACTCATGTCCTCAGAGAGGAAGTCGCGTGGTACTCCGAGTGCCCTCTGAGTAACTCACTGGTATTTACGAGGAGAATGTGGCTTAGCTGTCTTTTTCTGATCTAACTCATTTGGAACTTTTCCTCCGGACAGGGCTGTGTGTTTTCTTGCGAAACTCTTCTTTCTGTAGCCCTCCCCCACTTGGAAACCTCACAGTTCTTGGGGACACTCAGGCAGCTCTCGAACAGACCTCATTGGGGAGGGATGACCCACGCCCAGGTCTGGGCTCAGAAGCGCCAGCCTCATTATTGGTTTTGTTAAAAATTGTGATGAAATTGCAAACTTACATCCTGAGACTAAAATTAAACGGAGGGAAGGTCTGACGTCGTGGGTGGTCTTCCTCCATCACTCGGAGGGAGGGGTCCGGGTGGAGCGGGACAGCTCATTTAGCAGCACTTCCAATAGGGTAATGACAGCAGTAATGATGGCTGCCCCACTTGGGAAGGGGAAATCGCAAAAGCCTACGGGGGGACAAAAATAAACAAGCGTGCAGCCCTGGCCGAGGGGGCCTGAGTTCGTTCTGAACTTGAGAAACATCAAAGCAAAGCCAGTTATCAGGCGGTCCAGGCTCCAGGCTCCACTGCGTCCTGCCCAGCACTTTTATCAGCCTTGGATGAGTACAGAGGACGCCCGGCCAGCACAGCTGCGGGCAGAGCGAACACGCTGCCCCGCGGAGTTAGAAGGGACAGGATGTGTCCAGGCTGCAGCAGAGGGACAGGAAAAAGAAGCTAAAATGGAGCAAGGATGCCCAGCACCTCCTGCATTGAGGTCACAGCCACGCCAGCCCACGAGAAGCCCCAGGCAGAGCCAAGAGAACCCGCACAGCCGCAGCCCTGCAGAGCTGGGAAAATCCACTTCCGGGCATGGCCTGGGCACAGGGGGTTGCCTCTGAGCCCCAGTGTCCTTGTCTGCAGAAAGGGGGTGTCGTGAGGATGAAATGCACCCAATGTTCAGCCCATAAGGACATTTTGAGTATCTGCCATGCGCTAGGCATGGTTCTGGGCACTGGGCATAAAGTGGTGAGGAAATCAGATTTTAAAAGACTCTTGAAGACATCAGATTAAAAATACCTATATAACTTCTGAAGAAATCAGATGAAAAACATCCTTGTGGGAATGGGAATGCTCTGTACGACTGTGGTGGTGGATGCATGAGCCTACAGGTGGGATAAAGTGGCGTAGAAACACACACACACACACACAGGACCACATGCGGGAAACTGGACGAAGGGCATATTGATCTCTCTGGGTTATTTCTTACAACTACATTTTGTCTACAATGACTTCAATACCAATTTTAATGAACACAAAACCTGATCACACCCTGGCCTGTTGGAACTCATGTCCTGCGGGGAAGCAGCCACGCTGAAACCTGAGAAGGGAGATGATGTATGGGGAACGCCCACTGCCCACGAAATGTCAGGCACATGGGCAGGGGGTCACTCTCATAGCCATGGTTAGGGACACAGGACAGTTGGGGGCCTGCCAGACTGGCAGTATTAATACCTGGCTGCTCAAGCTGGGTTTTACATGCAGAAGGGCGTAATGAGGCCACATTGGCAGGGTGTGAACAAGGTTCAGGGACTGGAGGAGGGATGGCTCAAGGCCATGGGCAGGCAGCAGTGAGGACCTACAGGGACGAGGGAATGGGGAGGTGACAGGAGCCCAGGTAAGGTGTCTGCATGAAGAGGGCCCCAACAGGAGCTGTGGCCGGGAGGGAGCAGAAAACCCCCTGCCTCGCCGGCTGGGTTTTCTTACGATCCACTGAGACCTCCCTGGTGGCTCCAAGCAGAAGCAGAGGCCAGGGTGGGATGATGGAGTTTTCTCAGGTCAGCCCCCAGGGCTGGAGAGAGGGTGGAGAAGGCGGGAGTGAGTGTGAAGAGGCAAGCAGAAGACCACAGGGAAACCCTGCTGCTGAGTGAGCTACATTAGGACAAAAACGAGGGCATAAACATCTGCTTTCTTCACCCCTGGCTTCATCCCATGGGGGTGCCACTGAGGGCCAGCATGCTGGATGGCAGGGCAGGCATAGCCGTGGGAGGGCGCAGCTGGGGCCTGTGACATTGGGAGCAGGGGACCAGGACTCAGGGTTATGATGAGGTTTCCAGGGAGAGGGACCAGGGACAGGACCCCTTCCGAGTTTCCCCGAGCTTTGTAAACCACAGGGATTTTGACAAAGAGAGAGACAGAGAAAGGGGAGGGCCCAGGGCAGTCTCCACAGTTGTACATCATTAGTTTTTGATATAGTTTCACACCACAGGTGGATGCAGGGCTGCACAGGACAGGAACTGGGCCAGGGGCCTCCGGCATGGGAGGCACACCCCCACGAATCGGGGGTCTCCCGCATGGAAGGCTTGCCCCTTTCCTCAGCAAGAACTGAATTGGGGGCACACTCCAGTTCAGCATAGGGGTCTGTACAGGCCAAAGCCAGGATTCCATTTTCAGACCCGGGGGCTGCAAAGCGAGTGCTCAACCCTCTGAGTCATCTCAGCTTCCCCCACCACAGGGATGCTTGTGATGTTCTCTTGCACCGCCAGGCAGTGGAGGCTGCAGCAGATTCAGTCTACTGTCCCGATTAAAATGGGATGTCTGGTCAGCCTCCCTTATAGCCCAAGTGAGGGCAGCCCTTAGACAAGCTTTCAAATAGTAAAATAGAAAGCTGGATGGTGCATTCGCTTCCTAGGCCTGCTACAAACAATTACCACAAACCAGGTGAATTAAAACAATAGAACTCAGGGAAGCCGGGATGGCGCTCATTTTGCAGCGCCGGGGACCAAGGATCAAATCCTGGCCCTGGCCCATGTGGACCCATGTGCTGAACTGGGGTGTGCTTCCCATGCGGGAGGCCCCCCCCAGTTGGGTTCTCACCCCCCATCAGGACCCTGGCTCCAGGGGTCGTGCCTCCCATGAGGGAGGCCCCCAGCCTAGCTCCCACCCTGCACAGCCCCTGCCCACCTGTGTAGAATGAAACCATGTTGAAAACTGATGACCTACAACTATGGAGACTGCTCTGGGCCCTCCCCTTTCCATCTCCCTATCTCTCTCTCTGTCTCTCTCTGTCTCTATCAAAACAATAACATTTATTTTTTAATCTAAAAGAAAATAAAAAGGGGAAGCCGGGATGGCTCAGTGGGTTAAGTGCTCACTTTGCAGTGCTGAGGACCGAGGATCGAATTCCGGCCCCGGCTCGTGTGGATCTGAACTGGGGAGTGCCCCCAGTTCAGTTCTCTCTCTGTCTCTGTATCTCTCTCTCTCTCTCTCTCTCTCTCTCTCTCTCTTTGTCAAAAACAATAAAAATAAATAAATTAATTAATTTAATTTAATAAAAAACAATAGAACTCTCTTCTCATTTTCTAGGAGGCTAGAAATCTGAAATCAAGGTGTCAGCAGGACCACCTCCCCCCGGAGACTCTAGGGGAGGATGCCTCCTGCCTCTTCCAGCCCCTGAGACCCCAAGTGTTCCAGGGCTTGCAGCTGCATCCCTCCAGTCTCTGTCCCCGCCTCACGTGGCCTCCCCCTCTTCCCCCTCTTCTGCCTCTTGTAAGGATGCCAGTCCTTGGATCTCGGGCCACTCCTGGGTAATCCAGGAGGATCTCACCTCAAGATTCTAACCCTAATTCCATCTGCAAAGATACCTTCTCCAAGTTAGGTCACAGGTTCAGGGGCTAGCATGTGGACGTATCTTTTGGGGGGCACCTTTCTGATCCCCACAGACGGTTACAGGTAATGAGGATCCTGACAGAGCCGAAGAGTGAGAGGAAATGTCTGGGCAGGAAGGGGCGAGGAAAAGGGAGGGAACTTCTGATGGTGCCAGTGATGAGGCCAGAGACGCTGCTCCCGGGGCTCCCCACGGGGTCCAGTCCTACCGCTCGCCTCTCACGTCCCGGCCCGGGTTCACGCTGCGGCTGGTTTTGATTCTCCACCCTGTGTTTACTCATTCGGATCGATTACCTCGTGTTATATAACCTGAGTGGCTATAAGCCGCCATCTGCATTTCACAACATCCCGAGAGCCCGAGTCAGCTCCGGGACCAAGTCAGCAGGCAGGGCCTGCGGGAGAAAGAATTCTTCCAGGAGCGGCCGGCTGCATAATCAGGGGGCGGGGCAGGAATACACGGAAATGTGGAGCCACTCGTGCAATAATTACGAATTTCAATATGACGACCGCTGAGAGTCCAACCCAGTGGTGCAGGGCCTTCCGACTCCCAGAGACCATCATGCCACAGGTCCGGGGACCTCCCTTGGAGTAGTGAAGAGTCAGGGCAAGCAGTGAGTTGATCTCGCGTGACAAGGGAATGTTCACCAGCCTCTGTGCACGCTGGGGCGGTGCTCAGGACGTGCCTCTGTGGCTTGAGTCTTCATTTGCAAAATGGGAGGACAGGGGCTGGGGCAGACCAGGCGAGTGGCAGTTAGCAGGTGAAATCCTTCAGGGGCTGCCCTGTTCCTGGTGGGCCCTGCCCCTGTGAGCTGTCTTAACCGTCATGTTTAACCAGGCTCCTGTCCCAACCCTCCACGCCAGCACAGTGCCTGCACATCCTAGGGGTTCTGCAAGTACCTGTCCATCCGTGAGGCCTGGGTACACGGATGAATGAATGAAAGAAGGCAAAGTCTGAGGCCTGAGGCATCCTGGGCCCCTTTCCTGGTTCCTCCTCCAGGCTTTCTGCCCACAGCACGGATCAACGTGCACCTTTCTTAAATGAGACAGCCCGTCTCCTACCCTCCATCCCACCCAAATGCTCACTCCCCTGCAGTCCCAGCACACCCATGTGTCTTTTCTTTGCTCTTCACACTTCTCCCTTTCTTTTAAAGATTTCTTTTATTGTTTTTGACAGAGAGAGACAGAGAGAAGGGGGAGGGCCCAGAGCAGTCTCCATAGTTGCACATCATCAGCCTTTAACATGGTTTTGTTCCACACAGGTGGGCGGGGCAGGGCAGGGCAGGAACTGGGCTGGGGGCCTCCCGTATGGGAAGCTCACCTCAGTTCAGCACATAGATCCACACAGGCCGGGGCCAGCATTCCATCCTCGGTCCCTGGGACTACAAAGCGAGTGCTTAACCCGCTGAGCCATCCCGGCTTCCCCTACACTTCTCCTTTTATGGTTCCTGCAATCAAGATCCTAAGACTTGCCTGATTGTGTCAGAGCCCGGAGCACAGCCCTGAAGTCATACATGGTCTCTGCATGGCAGGTCGATAGGTGGGGTGCAGGGGCAGTCCAGCACTGGGTGCCTGTTGGGTGTTTCCTGGCTGTGCTGGAACCCTTGAGGAGAAACCAAAAACCAGAGGTGTGGATGGAGTCCATCCTGCAAGGAGCCAGCCGTGTGCTATAGAGGAAGGTGAACCCCCAGCCCAGACAAAACAAACTGGTGATGGCTGATAGCCCCCAGGGGTGGCACTTGCCTTGGGCTGACAATGGAATGCCCTGACCTGCCCTGAGCAGCATGGTGGCCCCTTGTCACAGGAGGCTACTGAGCACTCAAAATGTAACTGGGCCTAACTGGGGTATTCTGCAAGTGTGACATGCATGTGGTATTTTGAATAATTTGTATTCAACAAATTGAAATATATGGTGATGGAAGGAGAACTGACTCTGGGTGGTGAGCACATAATGCAACACATAGACAATGTATTATAGAATTGTACGCCTGAAACCTATATAATTTTACTAACCAATGTCATCCCAATAAAGTTAATCAAAGAGAAACTACAGGGGAAGCCGGTATAGCTCAGTGGTTGAGTGCTTGCCTTGAAATAGTGAGGTCTGGGGTTCAATTCCCAGCCCCGGCCCATGCAAACCCCATCTGCTCAACTGCTGTGAAGCTGGTAACCACCAGGATGGCTTGGTGGTTGGTGAAGGCGCTCACCTCCCACGAGGGAAGCCCCCCGATTCGGTTCCCACCCCTCACATCCACCTGTGTGGAATGAAATCATTTCACAACTAATGTACAACTGTGGAGACTGCTCTGGGCCCTTCCCCCCACCCTACCCTCCTCTCTCTAACAATAAAATAAGTCTTTTAAAAAATTACAAGTAAAACATCTGAACATAGGGATGGAATTATACCCATAAACCCTCTATACATTTAGAGTTAGAAAACACGACAGTGTAATAATATCAAGATTTAAAAACTAAAGCAGTCAAGTTCTGAATGACCACAGGTTGAAGTTATTCGCTTTCCCTCAGGAATATCAATTACATCAAGATTTGTGGTAGTCTACTCAAGATTCTATGATGTAATACTGTGGAATTCTTCACACATAAATGTGAACTTATCAACCTGCTTGCAACGTAGCTACCAGTATATCCCAAAGTGCCCAAACTATTTTGAAAAGCAAAGTTCATGTAGTTCAGGTAATTTATCTATGAAATGGGAGTAAGACACCTACTGCGTTAAGCTGCTGTGGAGAGGAAGAGAGAAGCCATGTGAACATCCCTTGCCCCATCCCTGGCACGGAGCACTCAGTAAGTCATTCAGGCACGATCAAAACAAACTGGAAATATCTCAACCATTGTTATGTTCATTACAGGATGATCTAGTTTGGATACATTGGGTTAAAATATTTTTAAAGTTAATTCCACCTCTTGTCTTTTACTTCTTTTTTAAAGTAGTTGCTAGAAAATTTGAAATTACCGATGAGGCTTGAATCCTGTTCCTATTGGACGACACCTCCCTTTCTCACGTGCGCAAAGGAATGCGTGCCTCTCAAGGAGCCTCGGGGTGCCTGCCTTGCTTCATTTCATCTCCCAGCCCTGACAGGTGAAAATCACTCATCTTCATTTTACGTAGAAGAAATGTCTACCCTGTGGAGTGACGGGAGATCACAGCATGTTGGGAAGAGCACCGTCTAAAACTAGACCTCTGCGCACTGTCTGGGCATGTCCTTGTCCCCCCTGGAGGGTCCACCTGCCTGGGCTCCCAGCGGGGGGCTCGGTGTGTCCAAACCGGCGTGCCCCAAGGCCTTACAGCGCCCCCAACCTTGGAGTCCCTGCAGGAGTCCGGGATTTCAGGGCATGTCTGGCTCTGATCCTGGGAGAAGAAGGCAGTGCCCTCCAGCTGCCTCCCCTGCCCTGCAGTCCTCCCCTCTCCCCTCTCCCTGCCCTGCAGCCCTCCCCTCTCCCCTCTCCCCTCTCCTTCCCTGCAGCCCTCCCCTCTCCCCTCCCCCTGCCCTGCAGTCCTCCCCTCTCTCCTCCCCTGCCCTGCAGCCCCCCCTCCCCTTCGCTGCATAGGGAAAGTGCTGCCACATTGTCCTGCTGAGTCCTGTTCCCATTAGGGTGGCTGTTGACAGGACTGTGTCATGGCAGAAGATGGATGCTGGTTTAGTCCCATAAGTCCTCAGACCTTGGTGCCAGAAGTGGCCCTGAAAGGCCTTTTCTCAGTAAATTACTGCATTTATTTAGCCCTTGAAGGGTTGTATACAGAGCGGCCAGGCTGAGGAGGTAGCTACGCCCAGGCCCTCGTGGGCGGCCATCAGTTCAAGGCAGAGGCTGCCGCTGGACACACCATTTTCTTCACCAGAGGTGACATCAGAACCAACCTGGTCCAACTCCCCCACCTGCCGGCATTCTTTTACTCATTGGAAGCACGTTGTGTCATTGTTTTCAGTCTTAGACGTGGTTCTAATAGTATTAATGCATATACATTATTCATAACAACAGTGTAGTGAGAAGAACTTGGGCTTGGGGGTTCCCGAATCAGGATGCCCCTTACTCTCCCACATACTTTCTGGGTGGAACCAAATAGCCATTCTTTACCTGGGACCACCCTGTGCCCAGCCCTTCAATGAGGACTTAGTGACCCCATTGTCTGCAGGAGGAAACCGAGGCAGGGGAGGTGTGACGATAGCCCAGACAAGGTAAAGGAGACCGCTGCCTGTCAAGAGTCTTTTTCTTTTTAAGTAAAAAAACAACAACAGAGTTCTCAATTATAGTTGACGTATAATATTGTGTTAGTTTCAGGCATCCAGCGTAGAGATTAGACATTTATATACCTTACGAAGTGATCACCACAAGAAGGCTAGTACCCACTTCACACCATCCATAGTTATTACAACATTACTGACTACGTATCCCCTGTGCTGTACTTTACATCCCTGTGACTGTCTTTTATTCGATGTATTGGGGTAATAGCATTATATAAGTTTCAGGTGCACAAGTCCACAATGCCTCTTCTGTATGAAGAGTGCTAAGCGGGCAAAAGAGGTCAGAGACAGGGAGACAGGGACAGGGAGACAGGAGGAGGTCAGAGACAGGGAGACAGGGGGACGTCAGAGACAGGGAGACAGGAGGAGGTCAGAGACAGGGAGACAGGGGGACATCAGAGACAGGGAGACAGGAGGATGTCAGAGACAGGGAGACAGGGGGATGTCAGAGACTGGGAGACAGGAGGACGTCAGAGACAGGGAGACAGGGGGACGTCAGAGACTGGGAGACAGGAGGACATCAGAGACAGGGAGACAGGGGGACATCAGAGACAGGGAGACAGGGGGACATCAGAGACTGGGAGACAGGAGGACATCAGAGACGGGGACAGGGGGACGACAGAGACAGGGAGACAGGGGGACGTCAGAGACAGGGAGACAGGGGGACATCAGAGACAGGGAGACAGGGGGACGTCGGAGATGGGGAGACAGGAGGACATCAGAGACAGGGAGACTAGACTTCGGGTGGTGAGCTCACAACATCAGTCTCACACAGAGCTGATGATGGGACAGTGCGGGAGGCACCGTTGTCCCCGTTGTCCCCGTTGTCCCACACTGGGGTTATGACAGAGATCAAGATGACAGGAAGTCACGTCTGTGAAGATGCCGTTAAAATAAGTGTGAGCTAGAGAAAGGGGCGCTCTCCTGCATCGCTGGGGGGATGGAAAATGGTGCAGCTGCTACGGAAACCATCTGGCAGCTCCTCCAAACATTAAACATCGAGTCACCGAGTGACCAGGCGTTCCATTCCCAGGTGTACACCCGAAAGGTCGAAAACAGGCATTTGAGCAGAATCTTGCCCACCAATGTTTGTTGCAGCATTATTCACAATGGCCCAAAGCTGGGGACAACCCGCATGCCCATCAACAGATGCGTAGATACACAATCACGGTCTATCCACACCGTGGAACGTGATTCGGCCATAAATAGGACGAGCTGACACCTGCTACAACTGGGATGAACCTTGAAAGGCTTGTGCTCAGTGAAAAGAGCCAGACACGTGCTGTGTAACTCCCACTGATGTGAAATATCTAGAGCAGACAAATCCGAACATCTCGAGAGAGAGAACGTGGTTGCCGGTGGCTGGGGAAGATGGAGGGATGAGGACAACTAATGAGTTTGGGATTTCTTTGAGGAATGATAAAGATGTTTTGGGATTAGATGGAGGTGGTGGTTGCACAACGTGGTGGGTGTACTAAATGTCACTGGGTGTACACTTTGCATGATTCATTTTATGGCATGTTAATTTCACCTCAATATTTAAAAAGAAAGAAAGAAGAGACAGAGGAAGAAAGGAAGGAAGGGAGGAAGGGAAGAAGGAAGGAAGGAAGGGAGGGAGGAAGGAAGGAAGGAAGGAAGGGAGGGAGGGAGGAAGGGAAGAAGGAAGGAAGGAAGGGAAGAAGGAAGGAAGGAAGGGAAGAAGAAAGGGAGGAAGAAAGGAAGGAAGGGAGGAAGGAAGGAAGGAAGGAAGGAAGGGAAGAAGGAAGGAAGGTCAAAATCAGCCTGGGTGGGTAGAAAGCCAGACAACCAGGTCTGCGGGTTAAGTCATTGACTCTGGACTTGCAGGTTTTCCTATGGGATACAGAGCAAGAGGACTCAGCACCGCCCACGGACACTCTTGTGTCGTTTTTTTTGTTTGTTTCTTCAGGGCAAGGCCGTGTCCCTTCTTGATGTCCTGTGTCATCTCCCCTAAGAAATACTGAGTGATAGGCCGAGTGGCCAGGTGCTGGGGCTCTGGCTGGGACAAGCCACCCACCACCAGCTTCATGCGTAACTCGTGCTGCAGGGTGTGTGAACACTGCAGGCCAATTCTCTAGGCTCCAGAAGGTTCTTGACTAGGACCATTTGCTCTTTAAAGAGGCAGGCTTCTCAGCTCAAGGCTCCTTCAATCACAGGGGGAGAGTTTACAAGTCATTTTCCCACCCCCAAGTCTCATCAGATGTCTCCATGCCACTCCCCCCTCACCCCCCAGCCCTGGCTCCCAGTTTTCCCATCAAGCCTCTGAGCAAATTCCCCACAGTCAGCCGAGACTGCTAGCTGCCCAGCGAGGAGGTGCCAGCCCCACGCCTGAGCTCTCCAAAGGACACTGGGTGCTTTTACAGAAAGCACGGGGTTCCATGTCCCAACCCCCAGTAGATGTTCTCCCAGGACCTTCTGGCTGATGAATTTAGAACTCCCTTCAGAGACTGGGTTTAGGATGAGGGTGTTAAAAAGTGAAGTCAGCTATTTCAGAACCAAAGTGATGACTCAAAATCCTTGCTCCTTACATTGGCAAAAAAAAAGTTAAAGGTCTTAATACTCTGTTGGCAAAGACATAGTGACACAGCGTTGCGTTTGCTATATGACTGAGAGATGGCAAATGAATTTACAGCCTTCCTGCAGGGTGATTTGTTAGTATATACCAGGAGCTTAGAACTGTCCACACCCTCTATCTGTGACTCCTCTGTTGGGAACTTATTGAACGAAATAAACAGGCAGGTTTGCAAGGATTTATGTCAAAGGATTTACACTCGAAACATTATTTATCACAGTGAATATTCAGGAATCACCTAAGTGCCCATCAAGAGGAGATGGGTTAAATAAATATATGAGGAATTACTAGGTGGGCATTAATATTATATCCTTGCTATATTTTTGTTTTGGCTTTTCCTATTCACTGGCAGAATCATCTGCCCTCTCTGGTCTCTGCCTTCTTCATCTTCCACATCAGAATTTTATTTTTCGATTTTAAAGTATATATGTTCTCAACTAATATGTAAAGAAATGGAGGGATGCCAGGAGAGCTCAACAGGTTGAGTGTTTGCCTGGCAACCATGAGGTCTGCGGCTCAAATCCTGGCCCCGGCCCATACAAACCCACATGCTGAACTGTGGCACAACTGGCAACCCCCAGGATGGCACTGAAGGTTCTCACCTCCCGTGAGGGAGCTCCCAGTTTGGTTTAATCCCGCGTGAACCCACATTCAGTTGTGTAGAATGAAATTATGTCAAAAAACTAATGATGGACAACTATGGAGACTGCTCTGAGCTCTCCCCTCCTTCTCTCTGTCTCTCGCTCTCACCTTCTCTCAAACAATATCATAATCTTTAAAAAAAGGAAATGGAAATGTTTCATGATAAAATAAATAGTAATTAGAAGAAGAGAAAAGAGGGTAGTTGTACATCATTAGTCGTGACATGGCTTCATCCCACATAAACGGATGTGGGACGACATGGGGCTGAACCAAACCAAGGCGAGAACCTTCACCTCTGAGCCATCCCAGCGTTACCAGTTGTACTGCAGTTCAGCACACGGGGTTTGCACAGGCCAGGGCTGGGAATCGAACCCTGCACCTCAAGATTGCAAAGCAAGCGCTCAACCGCTGAGCTAGCCCGGCATGCCTCACTTTATTTTTCTTAATAAACATTTTAAAAGGCAACTTTCTATGGCTGTTGCAAATGGAAAAGGATTACCCACAACATAATGATACAAATCAATTCAATGAAAATGAAATGACGTTGCTCAATTCTGGTGACACCGCAGCCTGATGAATTTCTGTCCCCAAGGTCCATGATGGAGAGGTATAAGACGGAGCAGCCGCGAAAGGACACTCTGCTATCATCAGAAAGAGACGTGAAAAAGAAATGACACTCTGGTTTCTAACCAAATATATATACTCCCCAGCCCCATTCCTTGCAGAAATGAGCCCCAAAGAGCCCTAGCCTGTGAGGGAGGCCACCCCCCACCCCCTACCAGGCCTGGCAGGGTGGGTTCCGGGACTGAGGGCCACTTGGTTTGCGTTAGGTCCCCAAACAATGGAGGGTGTTAAGCTGTTTGTTATTTCAAGTCAGCAGAATTAGCAGAGACTTCATGCATGGTACTTGAGGCCCATGCCACCCTCCAGAACCCCTGCCTCCTTCAAGTGATGCAAATTGTTCTCAAATCTCTTACTAGTGATGCTCTTAACTGTTGAAAGATCACAGGCCATTAAGAGACCAGACAAAGCCCAGAGACCCCAAAGAGTAGCAGTGGGGCCTCCACAGAGTCTGGAGATGCAGAGGGAGTTTGCCTGGGTGTCTGGGGACTTGACCCATCTTACAGCTGAGGGGATGGGGGTCCCCCAGAGCTGAGCTTGAATGGCAGGTCTGTGTGGGGAGCATACCCTGGACCTCGGTTGCTATAGTCTCAGCCCTGCCCACCCATGGGGAGGTGGGATCCGGCTTCTGGACTCTTGAGGCTGTGGAGAGCTTGGCTTTGGGAGCCCTGGCTCTGAAACCATAGCCCAAAAGGACAGAGACAGCTGATCCTCCAAGCACGGTGGGATTTAGAGGTTCTCCAAATCTCTGCCAAGTGAGGGGTAGTGTGTCCTCCCCTCATCTTATAGACAAACTGGAACGGAAAGTCCTCCCGCTCCCAGAATCAGGCGGCCCACGGTCTGCCACACTGGCTGGGGGTCCTGCTTCTTTTCCATCCTGGCTCTAACTGCTTTCTGTCTCAAGCCCCATGCTTTATCCCAGTGAAGACTGGTTTGTTATTTCCAGAAAGGGTTCTTCCCTGAGAACAAACAGACCCCAGCTCACCACAGTTCGCACGCACGGGACTCAGTCACTAGAAAGGCTGGAGGAGGAAATCGGTGTCCCTGCCTATGGAAGGTGGGGGGTTCCAGGTGGGGACGGGGGTGCATCCTTGGGACCACCAGCCATGGGCCTTGCTTGTCCCACTTTACGGAAGTGGAAACTGAGGCCTCCAAAAGGAAAAGAGACTCTCAGGGAGCAGTAGAGTTGGCTGGGGCTGCTGCTCTGACCCCATTTAAGAAATCCTCCCAAATAACAGTTAAATTTTATAGTTCAAGGTCATCCCGTCTTCTCAGAACTTTGGACACGTCATCTAGGCCTCACTTATGCCGGCTGTGAAACGGGCACAAAAACAATTCCTGCCCCATAGGGTCATTGCCACCAAGAAATGAATTAAGGCACTGGAGGCTCCCAAAACAGTGCTAGTTTTGTAGATACTCTCTATATGTTAACGTTGGTTAACGAGGCTTGCGATTTACAAGAAAGTAAGTGGACCAATGAAACATCATCACTACTACTGGGATGTACCGTATGTTTCAATTGATCAAGATTTGAATTTTCCCAGAAGATTTCTAAATCCTCTTCATTGTGTCTCAGTACGTTTACTAAGAAAGAGGAAGCCATGCGCTGACGTCCCATTCGGGCTCAGAGCCTGTGTGTGCTGGTCCTGCTCACTCTCTCAGTTTGGACCATGGGGCCCCTGGTTGGGGATGGGGGCGCACAAGTTAAGGAGGAGCTCCTTCACTTCAGATCCCTCCAGCAAAGGGGACAGAGCAGACGTGGGCATCTTGGAAATATTTCCCAGGCCAAGAGGGTTTTGGCTTCACCAAGACCCAACCGCAGATGCCCTTACCCAGAATGCAGTGTGCCCCCCACCCCCACCCCCACCCCCATCGATGTGATAAAGATGATGCTTCTTCATAGACGCTGTGTCCACCACCAGCTACATCGCTGAAGCCTCTGTTTAGCCGAGTGGAAGCTCAGGGAAGAAGTCTGAATGTAGGCGTTTCGGCGTAGAGCAGTGGTCGCAGTCCCTGACTGGGAGCTGGTAAAAATGACTGAAGCCGGGTCCCACGCCCAGCCTAACATTTTCTGAATCTCTGAGGAGGCGCTGGGCATTTATACTATCAGTGCTGTCTAGGGGACCATCAGGGACAGTCAGGGTTCAGAACCACTCGGTGGGGGATGGGAGGCTTGGAGTGGGAACAGCAGGAGAGACGAGGTTATCTCTAGCAGAAGCGAAGCTGGCAGCCAAATGGTGAAAGGGAGAATGAGCCAAGATCCCCACTGAGGACCTCCAACCTTCCCCTCCCCTGCAAGCCCCGCCTACCAGCCTTTCTTCAACTCCCCCTCCTCCCCACCCTGCCCCCCACCTTCTCAGCCTGGCACCCCGCTTCTCTCCCACACACAGGTTTCCTCTCAGCCTCCTCCTGTCACCCTCTCTCCTGACCTTGCTAGTTTCTCTTCCTGGGGTGCCAGGCAGGAGGCTCACCCAGTCCCACAGGCCCCGCCTCCTGCCAGCCGTCTGTCTCGCCTGCTTTGATGCTCAAGAGGTGTAAAGCCATGCAGCCACAGCCCGGCCCCCGAAGTGGGAACGGGCCCCCTCATTGCTCTGATGGATCAATTGGAGCAGCCCAGGAGGGTCTTCTAAAGCCCCCCCAGGGCTCCCGGCCACCTGTGGGGAGTCTCCCTGTTCCAGCATTTTGAGCTATGCTTTCTCCTTAGTGACAACAGTGGCCTGAGGAGTGAAGTGGGAAGGAACTGTTGGGCTGCCCGCTGTCCTCCCTCCTCAAGGCCACCGGCCGGCCGGCGATACGCACGGCAGCGTGCCCATCGGTTGGGAGTGTCTGCTAAGAAGGGGCCGGTGACACCTCTCCAGGAGTAGAGGGGTGATCGGCAGAATGTGTCTGACATCTCACCCAGCCCCCTCTCTAGAGCTCCAGGAGCCATGCTCTGTAGCCACCTCGCAGCAGGGCGTCACCAACACATTCGCAGGACACTTTCGTTTGCTGCCCCTACTGTTGTCCTGTGTAACTTCACAGGAAAGAATCAGGTCTGAGCTCCAAAGCGAACGAACCGTTTGGAGGAAGGGGAGAGAATCTCCCCAGCACCCAGGATCTGCAGGGTCGTGGGCGCGCTGCTTAGGGAGAAGAAGGGACTCAGGCAGAGAACTCAGGCTGAGTCAGTCCGACGTGGGTTCCTGGTGGGTCTGTGGGTCAAGTCCACTGGCAATGAAAACAATGTAGTAAAGAAAAATATCAGCTTGTATTTCTGAAGCGCCTTTCCATCAAAGCACCCCCGTGGGCTGGCGGTTGTTAAGTCTATGTTGAAGGATGAGGACGGTGAGGAATTCAATTACCGGTACCCAACCTCACACTCACGCTGTAGCGATGGGTCTCAAACGCTCCGTTCCCGCGTGTCAGAAGCGTGGAATGAGTGAGGAGGTGGTCGTTGACAGGGGCAAGGAATCTCAGCATCCCGACGAGCCTCAGGCATTTCGCCTCGTCCCTTTTTATGAAGGGAGAAAATGCAGCCCAGACCTCAAGACATGCCCACGGTCTCCCAGAACACGGAACGATGCCCCCTGCCCCACCTCCCTAACTTCTGAGGAGACCACAGCCCCCCAGTTCTGAACTGGTTTGTGCACGCGTGTACATGCAGGGCACTGGGAAGGCACACATACCTAGTGAGCCACAGCGGACACGGGAAAGGGTGGGATTTTTTAATTCCAAATTGGTTGTTTTTGGTTTTGTTTTTTTCTTCTGAATGTAGACATCTGCTGCCCCATAAATAAAATTGAAAACGTAAATATTGTAAAACCCATTAGAGAGGGGTTTTAGGTTTGGTGAGAGAGAGTAAGGGTCAACTGCTACCCCGCTGCACCGTCATGGGAAAATATCACCCCCCACAGGCGGGTGTTCTTGGCTCGTCACCTGTCACCGGTGTCACCAAGGTGACCGGGCTGCACTTTGACGCATAAACATGAGAACATGGCTTAGTTGCCTCACATTTATTATGTGGTATTAACAGTTTGCCAGAGCTACCTACAAACCTTTCTTGCTTTCATTTTATACATGAAAAAAAAATCTAATAATCTGTGAAGAGAGGACATCACACTTTTTGTCAGAAAAACACAAATGCCTATGCTTACCGATTAAGTCCCAAGACGTGCAGTCAGCCAGATTTCTAATATCAGGTTTTAAATGTTTCTCAAAAGGCATTTTTCTGTTCGAGACATATTAAATAAGCTTTATTTAATAATGCTCAATTTGACTGATCCAATTTAAATATTTGCTCTGATCAGCAGCCATTTGATCCGGGCTTCGTTGCGGGCAGCCCAGTCATTTCTCTGGGTTATTTTTCTTCGGTGCAAGGTTGGTCCTGAAGGTTGAGCAGCGGCTCTTGCGTTGCATTCTCTCAGCGTTTCTCTGGGCCGCGCTGGGCAGAGGAGGCACCGAGCCATCAAGGGCTGTCCCGGAGACTGCTGTTATAATGTTTACATTGCATGTCCTCACGTCTGTCTGGCCGAAGACAGAAGATATTATTTACAGGACTCCTCCTAGCCTAGCTAATTATCAAGAGATTTTTTTTGTTTTTTTTTAGTAAAACGTCAGAACGTTAAAAAAATTCCCACGGAGGTGATCTTTTTAAGATGTGCTCTGCCATCTGCTTTCCCCCATTCAGGGGTTTTTATACACCAAATGGTGGCCATTCATTAGGAGTCAGGGATTTTGAGACGACGGGGAAGACAGTGGTTTTAATACTTAAATTCAGTATGTCTTAAAAGAGGGAACACTGCTTTGATTTCTACTAACTTTGGGGATAGTTCATATAGATCTTTTGATTATTGTTATTACTATTGTTATGGGTTTTACTAGCCTGATTAAGATATATATATATATATATATATATAATTTTTTTTTTTTTTAAGTTTTATCTTTGCATTCTGCCTTCAAAACTAGCCACCTTGAAGCCCACAGTTCTGGTCCCCTCCTGAGGTATCGTAAAGCCATTTGTAACAACATAAACCTCTGTCAACCTTACTCCCTGATACCAGCCCAGGGCCCAATGGCCAGTGGTGCGGGTGGGAGGACCTCTGTCCATTATCTGAAGACCTCAGGCCAGGAGGGGGTCTTTCCCGGTGCAAGGAGTGTTTATGAGTCAGGCCAGCCCGGGTTTATGAACCTGGCTGCAGGAGGGATGCCACCCAGCCCCGCCTGCAGCCTGCAGCCTGCAGCCGGGCCTGACGTGTTTACCACAGGGGTGATTTACGTCGTCCAGGTGTGCATTTGGGCAACATCTCCGCTCCACGCTGACACACTGATTACCCTGGATTTGCAGACTGCATCATTTTTTGTTCATAACTTCCCGGGAGCCAGAGACGTTCAAAAAAAAAGGACTGGCCCAAAGTCGTGGTCTCCTGTGATTTTCACCTTGGAGGGCTGGGGAACCTCTCAGCCCCATGCCCCGAGACCTGCCCAGCTGGGGGGACTTCGCCAGCCCTAAAACTGCACTGCCCTCAAACTAATTTCTCCTGTCAGTTTGCTCTTCGGCCTTTCGGTAGCTGTGAAGATGCTCCGCCAGGCGTCCCCTCTGCTATCTCAGCACCCGGGCGCTTTCCAAACGGCCCGGCCAAGCCAACGATTTTGTTATTCAGGGTCCTCAGGCCTCCCGGACACGTTTTTGAGAACGCACCTGGGATCCAGGTGTCTGTGCCCCACGGGTCAGCCTGGGCGGGGTGCTTACATTCTGAGGGAGCCCGCTGCGCGTCTGTCACAATAGAGCCCCTTCCTGGTATTCTTGTTCCCATGTTACTGCACGGGGTACGGCCACTGTTTTGTCACTGGGTGTACTGCTAGGAGTCCCTCATACCTAGGCGAGGGGTAGCCTTGTGTCACCTGAACACCAAGTCAAAACATGCTTCAAGAAATCAAAATGGGCTTTTTTTGTTTGTCAAAGAAACACCTATTTAAAATTTTGTTTTTACACACCCATCCCACCCTATTGATAGGACTTTGGACATTTATGACATATGCATTTTTACATTTGTACTAATCTTTACTTCAACCACTTCTGATGACTCTGATGAAAAAGAAAATAATTGTATTTTTGCCTCTTACAAACACACACACACACACATTAAGGGTGAGCAAGGATATGTGTAGAGAAACTGAGAATGATTCTTTGCCTGTTTTCATCTTCATAAATACCTTTTTTTTTATCAAGCTAGAGAACACCAGCCTGATTTTAAGAGCTTATTTCAATTTAGCTGTTTCTCTCTCCTTGATGAAATGTCTCCGCAACCCATCATTTTACCTCCTTATATGATCTGCAGACAGAAAGCATTTGGTCAAACACAGGCGAGTAAACAGGAGGGGCCGTCGGATCTAGCAAATGATAGAATTCCTTCTGCTCGGTCTTCTATGGTTAAAATAGTCTTTTAAGCCAGTGATTTGAGTACTAACAACTTCACTTAAAAAGCATTCAAACCTCCCGTTTGTGTTCCTGCCTCCCGAATTACAAATATATAAGCCTCCCCAACATAGAAAAATAGCACTGATTTGCCGTACTAAACAGAGAGAGATTTTCACTAGCAGCGGCTGTTTAAAATTACCAGCCCCGGGGCAAGGGGGAAAATGAAATTCCAGCAATAAAACAAAAACCTTTATTTCCAAACATCAGATTGAAACCCTCTCAAGTCATGATGTGCTCCCCGGGAAAATGGTTGCTCTCTGTTACTGCTTATGCCCCATTTCGGGAAGAACCGTGGAAAAATACCCCGCTGATCCAAAAAAAAAAGAAAAAATATTCAATATTTAAAAGAAAAATCATTTTTTTTTTGCTTTTGTTCTAGACTTCTTAATTGTGTGCCTTTGTGAATCTTTATTCCGAATTTAAATAAGATGCTTGAGCAGATGTGTATTTGTGGATACAAACTCCTGAAAACACGTAGGATGAGTCTATTTTAAAAAATAGCCTGAGTTGAATTCTCAAACACGACACAGCATCAGGGCCTTAGGTCACAGTTGCACTAAACTGCCCAATTCATTTATTTTAACCTCTGCTGGAACTGCCCCCCAAAGCAGGTGACTATTGAAAAGATTTTTTTTTTTAATTCTAAATAATAAGAGGGATAAAAATGAATGTCATGCTATGAGGTCTGAACATTAAAATGGAAGAGAGTTAGCCAGGGTCTGGTAAATGGCTAAACAGATTAGTAGCCCTACTTTTTAACATATAAACATCTGAAACCCGTTTCCTGTTTAAGAAGGGGGAAAAAAAAAAAGTCTAGGTGGATGACCTCGGGCACTTTTTTTTGATTAACAAATGTGAATTGTACATCATGGTGGAAAAAAAAAATGGCCCACGCTTGGTGGTCTTGCTACAGTCTGTATATGGGAGAGAGAGAAAAAAATACAAAAATAAACGTTACCTTCTCACTTTCAGGGTGGGCAATGCCATTTCTACAGCGGCGTCCAGGGCTCTGGCAAATGTTAAGGCTGTCACCGCAGACAGAATCCCCATGGTCTGTGTGCCTCCACAGAGTCCGAAGGAAGGCAAACATTCCGGGCATTCCTGCTGACTGCTCCTATCTCCAGACCCTGGGCTCGGCCGGGCAGACTGGTGTCACCCATCAAGCGGCGTAGGACACGGCTAATTTGAACCCACACCCTCCCGGGCCAGCCCTGCAGCAGGGTGAAAACGGGGATCAAGTCACTGCCTAACCCCGGAGGACCACAAATTTAGCTGAATCTCAACCCGAAGAAGGAAGCTCCAGCTGCAATACGTTCAGCTGAAAAGAGCTTAGCGGTTTCTGACACATTCGGACAAGATACATTTTATAGCGTTTGTGCTAAAATCTGATAATTGGCAGTTGGGATTCCAATTTTATGTCTCGAATGATAACAATAGCAGCTGGGACCTTTATGAAATGTGTGTCTTCCTTCGATTTAACAATTACATAATAAAAGCTATTTATGTCAAACACCTTATAAGGGAAAGATGTAGCCTGAATGTCAATATAACATGTAATAAATCCTTTTTTTATATTCAGATAGGAGAAAACATCCATTATCATTGTTACATATTATTTGGGGTTTAGGCTATTAGATATATGGGGGCTAACCATTTAAAAGTCAGCATCTCCTTGCTTTACTTTACATAGTCCTTGAGGTTTGTTTTTTGTTTTGTTTTGTTTTTTTATATTATTTCGGTGTAAAAAAATGCTGATACATCATTATTTTTTTTTAAGCTCTTCTGCTGAAAAAATCACAAGAGATGGGGCCTGATTTCATGTTGTTTGATTTGATTTTTATAATTTCCAAGCATGCAGTAAGAGCACTCGCTGGCCTTCATAAATTGTTGCCGCGTTTGTTTTCTGAAAGCAATTGTGGTTTTGGAGAATGACTGGCGGGCCAGAACTTTTGCAATTCTGATGAAACAAACGGGTCAGCAGCTCAGAAAGAAAGGCTTTGCCAGTGAAGGAACAGCGACATCCCCGCTAGGTTTCCCAGGGGCTTAGAAGCACCTCTCGCTTTCGGTATTTCCTAAAGAGAATGATTCTCCTGTCCAACAGACAAGGAGGGATTCCTCCTGACGCGGACCCCGCGGCCCTGCCAGGAGGGCTTGTTAGGAAACCCCAGCGTCCTTCTTATCTTGTCTGCTCAGACAAAGAACAGAACCGAACTGAGATGAGGAGAGACCCCAATTAGCAGAGCCAAGAGATTCCCATCCTTCCCACACCCACATGCGTGGGTTCCGTTCCTCTCTTTGCTTTGCTTGGACTTACCGGCCAGTGTGACCGCGGGTTAATGAGAAAAGACCAGCTAGGTGATGGCAGAACCGATGATCTGGACTTTCTGGGCTCCCACCCTGCCCCTCACAGTGGGATGAGGACGCAGAGGCCAAGGGGACAGTCACACACAGACACACACAGCACTGCCCCTCAGGCGCCCTTGGAACCATCTGACACCAACTTAAACAGTGAAACGAACGTTTAATTTCCTTTGTTCTGAAGTCACAATTTGAATGTAACAGCTCCTAAGCAAGCATGATTTAAATAAATAAATAAATAAAAATCTGTTTTTGTGAAGCCTCTCTCTTCTCTTCTTTGTCCGAAAGTGGCTTCAGCCTAAATGGAAAGCAATGTCTTTTTCTTTTATAACAAGAGGTCCACCAGGCTTCACGTAGTTTCTTCGCCCAGTGTGATTAACAAATGCCGGCTCCTACGGAGGCGATCCCTCTCCTGGTCGACTCCTGTATTAAATATGTTGGCATCTGAAGACAGACTTAATATTTGAGATAAAACTATGCTGGTCCAGAGGTCTGCAGACACTTGTTATTGACACCGCAGCTTTATCACCGCTCCTGTCTTCTTGCTGGCCCTGACCTTGACTGTCATTGTCCACATCGAACAGGAGGAAATTGAGGGAAAGGAAGACCAGCTCCCTTTCACAGAGATGACAGATGAGGCTCGGCTCTACCCAATAACAATCAGATGAATAGCGGGCAGCCTTCATGCAGACATTGCCAGGTGCTGGGAGCTTCGTGCTGTTCCATTAGCTTGTGGGAAACTATGGGAAACACAACAACCCCTATAGCAGACATTCTTACTGCCTTCATTTCATAAATGAGGAAACTGAGGCAACCTCTCTGGTCACTTGATCTCCCAAGACCAGACTGCTGGAAAGTGACAAAGTGACAATGTCAGTAGCCAAAGCCAGGCTGTCTGCTGGAGCGCCCAGACTGTAGGTCCTGTGCCGTGACATCAGGGATTCAGTATCAGCAGCTGAAGTCCAGGTCACACTGCCCAGGGCTCAACCCTAACCCGCCAGTCACCTGGGCAATTACTTCACCATCCTGAGCCTCCGTCTGCTTACCTGCACAGCAGGGATCATCACAGGCCTCCCCTTGTGGAGTGGTTTCAGGATGGCATAAAATAGAGCATGAAAAGTGCATGTCACACAGAAAGTAATCAACATGGCACATCAGAAGTGTGAGGTCTGGGAGATGTAGGGATAGCTCCATGGTTGAGTGCTTGCCTTGCAATCAGTTCCTGGCCCTGGCCCATGTCACCCCCTCTGCTGAACTGTGGCACAACTCGTAACCTCCGGGGTGACTCAGCAGCAAAGGTGCTCACCTCCCAGGCAGGAGGCTCCCAGTTTGGTTTCCACCCCACATAGGCCCCACATCCACCTGTGTGGAATGAAACCACGTCACAACTAACGATGGACAACTATGGAGACTGCTCTGCACCCTCCCCACTTCTCTCTCTCTCTCTCTCTCTCTCTCTCTCTCTCTCTCTCTCTTTCTCTCTCTCAGTCTCTTTCACCTTCTCTCAAACAAGAAAACAATAAATCTTAAATAAAGAAGTAAATGAAGTGTGAGTTCTGGGACCTCAGCCTGCACTGCCCACGCCCGTTTGCCTCTTGCTGAGCAGGTCATGGATGGCAGGTTTGGCTCCACGACTCCCCCTGGGAACTTTGGTTACGTTCTCAAACACAGGAGAGTAAAGCTGTTGGGGGCATACAGCGAGGTCCCCTAGCAGCAAGGACTCAGCCCATCTGACCGGTGTCTTCCCCACGGAAGCCTTGGCTAGCAGCAGTTGCCCTGGGGTGCCTGCAGAGAGAAGGGACAGGTGCCCCGTGCCCCAGCCCTCACAGGGAGAGAATGTTTGGGGGACCCAGGCCTTACCATGGGAGTCACATGATTTATCATCACATGATTTGTCATCACACAATGACACAGGAGACCCTACAGACTCACAGGCCACCCACCTGCTTTGGGCCAGCCTGGCTGTCCCCTGGTTTCTACTGCTCTGTTTGGACAGCAAATCCCTCAGGGAGCCCTCCCTCTCTGCTCTCCTAAGTCCCTGAGTTGCTGGGGGCTTGGGCACCATGCAGACCTTATTCAAATCCTGCTTCTGCCTCCTATGAGCTGTGTGTGCTTAGGTAAGAATCTTGCCCTCCCTGAATCCCAGTTTTTCTGTCCATAAAAGGGCAGTTGAGATGAGCAAAGTGCTAGTTTGCAATAAATGTCAATTGTTTTGTTGCTATTTAACTCAGACTATAAAAAGAAAATACCTGAATATATTGAGAGCAATAACCCGTTTTTTAAAATGGAGCGCAAGCCATCACAAGAAAGGCTAGAAAAATGTTTAACACAGGCTCAGTAATATAGTGTGGTGGTGTATATGTAGGAACTCGGCCATCAGGAATCTGGGGTCATTTGGGTGTGGTTTGTGGCCACCTCCCTGCTGTGTGACCCTGGGCTTATTGCCTAACATTTCTGGACTTGTTTTCCCATTTGCAAATAATGATCCGTAACGTTCTTTCTACTTTCTTCCTTTAATGACCAAATAAAATCTTCCATCGCCCAAACACCTCAATATAAATAGGATATTCTCAGCAGCATGCTTAAAGTAAACCCCCGCCAATCACAATTAGAATGATGTTCACATTTTGCTAATATAAAAATCTTGAAAGATAGAGTGATCGAATTATGGGTGATTTTTTTCTTTTTCTGTAATAGACCTTTGATTAATGTCTTGTATCTTATCTTCTTGACTTTTTCTATGAATTTATTTTTATATACAGGTCATTGTAACCATAGGTACAGCTGTAGGCTCCACACAGCTCCACACCTCCCTGTATGAACCTAAAGTGTATGAACAATACTCTAATGAGGAGGAATTTTCCCCTATTGCTTTTTATTTTTATTATTTCACATTTATATTCCTCATTCATCTCTGTAACAGGAACATTTTAGCCATATAGCTTTTTACTGTATTTTTGTTTATTTCTGTGGGATAAAGTCACAGTAATAATAAAACATTCAATGGCTAGATGATGACCCTTGATTAGGCTGACTAGACTTATTATATCATTCTTTTGTATTTTTTAAAGATTTATTTTTATTGTTTTTGACAAAAAGAGAGAGACACAGAAGGAAGGGGAAGGGCCCACAGTAGCCTCCATAGTTGCACATCATTGGTTCTTCTATATAATTTTACTCCACAGGTGAGCACTGGGCTGTGCTGGGCTACACAGGGTGGGGACTGGGCTGGGGGCCTCCAGAATGGAGCTCGCCCCAGTGAGAACCCAATTGGGGGCACACCCCAATTCAGCATATGGGTCCACACATGCTGGGGGCCCAGATTTGATCCTCAGGCCCTGGGGCTATAAGATAAGCACTCAACCTGCTGAGCCATCCCGGCATCCCCTAGTACACCATTTCAAATGGGAGAGAAAGCAACAGCACTGCCCTGTTTCAAACAGTACATCTGGTCATCTTCCGTGAGACGAGGTTGACCATGTGGACCATGTGAAATGGAAAGTCCCTTGCTGTTTTCTGCCCCGTTTAAAATGGTACATCTGGTCAGCCTCCCCTTGATACATTTTAAGGGCACTAAGGACCCCCCTCAAGGAGACATGCAGCACCTACACCCCAGCAGCGCCCCCATGGATCCAACTCCAGTGTATTCAATGTTTTGAATTTAGCCCAACAGGCTGGGAAACGGGGTGCATGCAAGTGAGCTCCACTCTTGGGGATCCTGGACATTCACAAGGAAGGGTTCAGACCCTGGTGTATTGCCCAAAGGCCAGAGTTAACAGGTCTCAGCATGTATGGACACCCCAATCAAGAACATGATTGAAAAATTTCATATTATTCTAAATGCACTGAAGTTCGAAGTCACAACAGAGACCATCTCTGGGGACAGCAGAGACTGAGAAGGGACAGCAGTAATGGGTGCTGGGAATCTTGTGTATTCCTATCTGGATGTACACATGTGTAAAACTCATCACACTATGCATTGAAGATTTGTGTACACTATGTACTTTCCTGAATATGAGTTAAACTTCAAGAAAAAAAGAAAAGCCAAGAACAATAACCCTACATAACAAGTAAGATAGCTATAAAAGGTTAGAAACCCAGAAACAGAAAAAAATTCTACAGATTAATGTGAAAATGACAAACAATCTGATAGAGGGGAAAACGGGTAAGTATGTAACAAATAAGTTAGAGAGAAATCAAAGGGGCAATTAACAGAAGATGAACCAATAAAGCAAATCACATTAAATATGGTTAGTGTAAAATATAATTATAACCCTTAGCTCTTTGCTGGATTTCCTTACATTTTTTTGTGGTTTAGTACTGCTTTTATGTTAAATTTTATACGGGCGTGAGGACAGCACCAAAACCTTTGCAGGGTTTGTCTTACTCGATCCTGGGCTGCATTAAATTTTGAGACTGATCAGGTGATACTTGAAGACTCAGAGGGACT
The DNA here is from genome assembly GCA_004027555.1 of Craseonycteris thonglongyai. Classification (NCBI taxonomy): domain Eukaryota; kingdom Metazoa; phylum Chordata; class Mammalia; order Chiroptera; family Craseonycteridae; genus Craseonycteris; species Craseonycteris thonglongyai. The sequence continues at coordinate 142,917 of PVKE010000241.1, read as the reverse complement.
ATTTCTCCTAAGGATGGGAGCTCTGAGAGGGTTTAATCAAGGAGACTCCATGAAGTAGCCGAAGGCAGATTAAGCCAAAACCCTAAACCAAAGATGGAACCCAAAATAAAGTCAATGCTAAATGGTAAAGTTGAAATTACACTGAAGCTTTTGTTCTTCTCTTTGATGTATTCAATCCATTTTTTAAAAGGTTGATTTTATTGTTTGAGAGAAGATGTGTGTATGAGAGAGAGAGAGAGACAGAGAGAATGGGGGAGGGCCCAGAGCAGTCTCCATAGTTGTATGTCATTAGCTGTGACACGGTTTCACTCCACACAGGTGGATGCAGGGTGGGAACTGAACCAGGGGCCTCCTGAATGGGAGGCAAGAACCTTCATTGCAGGGCTTGCCAGCTACCAGCTGCGCCACAGTTCAGCATATGGATTTGCTCCCCACACCCCATGGTTGCTAGGTAAGCATTCAACCTGTTGAACTATCCCAACAACCCCTCCAATCCACCTTTTTTTTTTTTTTGCCTTTTTTCAATTGTTAAATGTATTGGGGTGACATTGGTTGGTAACAATGACACTGTTTCCAGGTGTACAAATCCACATGGCATGGTCTATGCATTGCACTATATGCTCACCACCCACAATCAGCTCTCTTTCCATCACCCCTATATTTGATGCCCCCTCCCAACTTCCAATCCACTTTTTAATGAAAAACAAAACAAACTATCAAAAAAACCCTCTTCTTGGCGGAGGGTCCCGTTTTTCCAGGTGAGCCAAGCACAGGTGGAGTGGGGAAGTGGCGTGTAGGTGAGGACAGGGAGGCTGACCAGAGAAACCAGTTTCAGCGATGTGAGGGAGCTCTGCCATGTTTACCTGCACAGGACCAGACAGTCAGTGAGGGCACGTGTAATCGGAAAGAAACTTGGTGTAAAAGTGAGATGTTCAGTGTGTAAAGCGGCCAGAGCAGCCTAGAGATCAGAGGGCCTAGAACTTGGTGTTCCTTAGACAAGGGCAGGAGTGGCCCACGCGTTATCACAGGCATGCCTGAAAAGCCTCTTCTGAGCCTGTCTCTTCTCCCAGGAACACATCTTTCTTTCATTCACAATGAAAAGTGATGTATCCAATGCCCTCTGTCCCCCACTTCTGCCAAGAAGGACGGAAAGGCAGGAACTGACCCTTATACCAAGGTGTAAATGACTATCTGCAGACCGCTTCCCAGTGCTTGGATTGATGAGAAGCTTTGGGAAACTGAAGGAGGGTGAGGATCGGGGACAAGGGGGTCCCTCCAAAGTTGGAAGAGTAGGCCCAGGTTGGAAGGGTTGGGATGCTGGGAGAGCTCAGCAGGTTGAGCACTTGCCTGGCAACAACGAGGTCCAGGAATCAAACTCCAGTCCCGATCCGTGCAAACCCATACCCTGAGCTGCGGCACAACTGGTAACCTCCAAGATGACGGCAAAGGCTCTCACCTCCCAGGCAGGAGGCCCCTGGTTTGGTTTTCACATCATGCGACCTCACATCCGCCTGTGTGGAATACAATTGTCACAATTAATGATGTACAACTATGGAGACTGCTCTGGGCCCTCCCCTCTTCTCTCTCTCTCTTGCCTTCTCTCAATAAAATAAATTTAAAAAATAATAATAATAATTACAAGTAGAGCAACAGCCACTACTTGGGACAAGAAAAATGGGATGTATGGCCACCCCTGGCCCATGGAATGCAGCCCAGAATCATCCATGAGATTTATGGGGCTCCAAGTGCTGGGTCTGAGACCAAGACGGTCTCCCATCTCCACAGCCCAGACACGACCGTCTTTCTCCAATTCACCTTGAGCCACTGTGCACGCAGGTTCCTCCTCTGACTCCTGAGACTGAGAGTAGCCAGGGCTGCTCTATTGTGCTGTCCCCTTTCCTATGACCCTCATCACACTTTGGTCTGTCACTTTTGCTGGATGGTGAGGACTGGGCACCAAATATCTCATCCTCACAGATCATCATGATTGGCAGTGCCTGGCACCCAGCAGATATTAAAATATATGTATTAAATGAGTGACGGAACTTTATAGATCCCTCCGACAGAGAAGAAAAAGGTAGAATAATACAGCTACAAGTTTACTGGGGGTTTCAGCATGTTTCAGTTAACAAGTGCAATTGGATGACACTTTCTGGCACTAGCATTTTCTGACTTTGAAAGCTAGCCATCCAGTGGAGAAAAATGAAAAATCTCAAACAGCGGTGTCCAACCTTTTGGCTTCCATGGGCCACATTAGAAGACGAAGAATGGTCTTGGGCCACACACAAACTACACTAGCATGTAACCATAACTGATGAGCTAAAAAAATAAAGAGGTTGCAAAAACATCTCATAGTGTCTTTAGAATTTGTGTTGGGCCTCATTCAAAGCCGTCCTGAGCTGTAGGTTGGACATGCCTGCTCTAGAACAATGAGCATTACGAGCTGATTTTCACAGCCACTAGCAGGCCCAGGACCCCTCCTGGTCACGGTTCCACGTGCCCGGGGAAAGACCTTCCATGGGGCGCATGGATGTGGGCAACAGACCTGGCTCATCGGAGCGGGGAAGAGGTAGGGCCGCTGTAGCTCATACACACAGGCCTTTCTGAGAATAAACGAGACAGCGTCCCCCTTGGGCAGACCTAGCGCTGCACCAAGTGCACAGCCTGCCGAGTGGTCTGTAGGCGGCGATGCCAGGCCCCCTCACCAATCTCTGCACAGCTGTGAGCCACCACCCTGGAACGTGGGAACCGAACGTGCCAGGGCCAATGGAGCCTTTGCTCTGAGTTAGGGCTCCACACAGAGCCCCCTTCTCCCCTTTCTCCCCCTGAACCCCAGTTCCTGGCCACTATAGAGCCAACCATGGCGTTCCACAGCGGTACTAATGAAGCCATTTATTTAAGGTCGGAGCAGTGGCTTCTCCTCACCGCCCTGGTCATACCAATGCTATTTCCTTTTATTATAAATAGGAATTTCACTCAGAGGGGTGCAGTCTAATACCCCTCGGCTGCTTTGTACTTTAATCAGGGCTTTCCTGCTAAACATGTTTATCTTCCAGCAAAGAGGTGCTAATTTTATCTTGCAAGAGTGGGTATCTGCTTACGTCCCTTCTACCTTAGAGAAAGATAACCAAAAGCGTATTATGTCATCTAAATACAGCATCCTTGGAGATCAAAAGGCATAATGTACACATCTGCCAAAGTTGATGGAGCGGCCATTGGCGCGTTCTTCCGCCCCGGGGGCATGTGCTTCATTGATAGACGCACTTGGCCGTTTCTATGAAAGAGACTCCCAACCGCTCTGTTTGTGCCAGTTGATCTCAGTGATATTGGGAGGTTTTGAAATGAGAATCCAAAATAGATATGCCCTTCTCACCCCTCTGTGTAGGCCCTCGCCACAGGAAATGGCACAAGTTCAAATTTTTGTAATGGAAGCAACGTAGGACTAGATAAGAAGTACGGCCCTTACAGTGGCATTTTAATGTTTACGATATGGTCAAAAATGATCCATAGCCAAAATCCACTCGAGTGTCGGTCTTTGGACTCCAGTCCTACTTCTAGTTCTAGTTCAATGTTTTTCACTTTCTCGAATCTCATTCTAGTCTAAGAATACATGTTCCAACACAGCACGCGTGCACTTGCGTGTGAGGGCACACACTCCCCCCCAACACACACACACATTTGAAATAGAGGTTCCCCCAAACTAGAGGTAATCTTATGGTGTGCGTTGCGCTCTGATGTGTTTTGTCTATTCTAGCTAGATATCTTGTCCTTCACTTCTCAAAGTGGGGTCCCAGCATCATCTGAGAGTTAAAAATACAGAATTCAGGGCCCGCCCCAGGCCCACATGGTGACAATCTGCATTCTACCAAGATCTCCAAGCCGTGAAGTGACACACACTAAAACTTTGAGAAACACTGGCCTCGTTTATTTCATTTTTTGATGTTTTATCTTTTTTATAATTTGGGTGCCACTTCCTAAATAAATTTCCCACACGTCTGCGCTACGTGACCCAGGGGTTGACACACCTACAGTGGGACATGGAGCCCGAATTGTTAGGGCTTCAGGCAGCTTTGTTGTGAGAAGGAACTGATCTTGGCCTACAATCTTGCCCTTGGGAGATGCCTTTCCCAGACACCTTCCAAGTCTCCGGACCAGGGACAAAATGTGCTAAGCCCTATGCTCCAGCCATGCCCCGACACCCCATAGGTCCCCGGCGCGCTAGAAAGATAAAGGTTTTCCATTCAGCGTGGCCGGACAAGCTTTGTCATACGTGGGAATTTAAGCACTGCATTCGGTGGAGTTGGCTGAGTCCTAAAGATTAGGAGAAGCAGCATGGGTGGTGGCCTGACATGGGCCATTCGATCCAAGTGTCCTACGACCTCACGAAGGTCTTTCCTCTCCCTGGTGACCTCGTCACTCAGGCCCTCCCAGTGCCCCCGGAGTTGGGAGGGTCTCTGGGCAAGGCTTCGGACGGGGACCACAGTATAAACCAGTGAGAGAGGGAAGTATCAGATGCCACTGTAAAAGGCCTCCAAGAATCAGAGTTGACAATAAAATTAAAATGCCTAAAAAGTCTTTTAAAAATAAAAAATAAAACAAGGGCTTGGCGGGGATAGCTCACTGGTTGAGCACTTGCCTTGCAATCACAAGGTCCAGGGTTTGATTTCCTGCCTGTGCAAACCCATATGCTGAACTGCAGCCCAGCTAGTCATTGCCCGGATGGCTCAGCGGTGAAGGGTCTAGCCTCCCATGCCGAGGTCCCCGGTTCAATTCCCGCCCTGCGTGGCCCCACATCCACCTGTGTGGACTGAAATGATGTTTCAACTAATGATGTGCAACTATGGAGACTGCTCTGGGCCCTCCCCCTTCTCTCTCTCTCAATCCCTCTCACCTTCTCTCAAACAATAAAGTAAAATAAGATAATTTTTAAATGCCTAACACATCTTCAGACACCCTCACAAGAAGGGCAATTATCTCCCTGAGCTCAGGATGGATTTATGAGGATAAAATGAAATTAGAAACGTCCATAGCATTGGAAAATGAAAAGCATACTGAACTCCCCAGGCTGGGACAGCAGAGCAAGTGCTTGGCCTCCGAGAGTGCAAACAAAAATAGGCTGTGAAAGTCCTATCACCTTGCACAGGTTTACCTTTTTAAACATTTCAAAAACGCTGGCTTGGAAAATAGACAAAAGCCCAAAGAAACAACAAAATCACCTATATTCTCTCTGTGAAGAGAAAGCTACTGACCACTTTGCTGTGTATGCGTCAAGACCTCTTTCTATGATTTACACATCTAGAGAATTCTATGCATATAATAGTTACCACCTGTGTTGCTCTTCAACCTAAATGACATAATATTGAACCATTTCAGAAACTCACTTGTTCTCCCAATATCTCAGAGATCCTTCCATGTCCACAGCACTTACCAATCTTATTTTTTAAACCAATACTCAGTTTTCAACATGTAGATAGTAGAGTTGGCTTTACCATTTCTATGTTAATAGTCCTTTTGGTTACTTCCTGTGTCTTAACAATAGTGCAAATGTGTGCACTGATCATCCTCATATTTACCTCTTTGTGCACATGTGGGTCTTTCTTCCCCAAAACAAATTTCTAAAAGTGCAATGTCTGTGTTCTAGGGTTTATGGGTTTCCATTTTGAACAGACACTGTCAAATTGCTTCCAAAAACAATGTATCAGTTTGTGGACTTCCAAGAGAGTAACCTACTCCCCATTCTGTCCCCAGTGCTGACCAGGATCAATCTTTTAATGATTACTAATGTTATGGAAGAAATACACATCCTATGATTTTAATTGGCATTTTCTTGTTTACTGATGTGTTTGCACATTTTTATGTACCAGGCATTTGAATTCCATTTTGGTGAGCTGCTTCTCCTCACCTTTTGAACATTTTTCTGGTTGTATATGTGTGTGTTTATATCTTTTTATACATGATTTTTAAGAGTGTTTAAAAATTGTGACCATCAGTCATTTCTGTGTTTTATACTTTGCAAGTATTTTCCCCCCAGTGGGTCACATGCACTTTCACTTTGTTTATGGTGTTGCTACATAGAATTTTTAACAGAGTCAGATAGGTCATTTGTGTGCTCTTTTGCTTTTGCACTATATTTTTAAGAAAATGTTCTCTCTCCCCTCGAAGTTGTATACATCATCTGCTAGATTTATTCCTAATATTTTTATAGTTTATTTTTTACTTTTGCATTTATTGCTGATTGTCTCAACACTGTTTACTGTGTGGTTGATCCTTTTACAATGTATTGAAGTATCTTCTTTGTCATATATGGAATCCCCATGGATACATGCATCTAATCCTGAACTCGGTTCTGTTCCATTGGACTGTTTTACTTCCAGATATTTGGGGATTTTTAAATATACTTTTGTGTTAATAACTCCTAGTTTAGCCTCACTGTGGTCAAAGAATACACTTTGTATGATTTTAATCATTTATTTATTTATTTATTTTATTGTTTTTGAGAAAAGAGACAAAGACAGAAAAAAAAGAGAGAGAGAGAGAGAAGTGGGGAGGGCCCAGATCAGTTTTCATGGTTGTACATCATTAAATAGTTGTGACATAGTTTCATTCCACACAGGTGGATGTGGGGCCGTGCAGGGTAGGAGCTGAACTGGGGGCCTCCCACATGGGAGGCAAGAACTCTCGTCGCCATCCCAGCAGTTACCAGATGTGCCAAAGTTCAGCATATGGGTTTGCACAGGCCAGGCTAGGATTCGATCCCCAGACGTCACAGTTGCAAGGCAAGTGATCAACCTGCTGTGCTGTCCTGGCATCCCTAATTTTAATCATTTAAAATTTACTGAGACTTGTTTTATGACTTAGAACAGGGGAAAGGAGGGCTTTCCTATTAAGGGTCAGATTGCAGATATTTTAGAGTTTGAGGACCATATAATATCACTGTTGCATATTCTGCTTTGTTGTGTTTAGTTTTATTTATTTCTTTTTGCAACCCTTTAAAAATATAAGAACCACTTTTAGATCATAGGCTATACAAAAGCAGACCATGAGCCACAGTGGCCTCCAATACCGTCTACCTAGGTTCCTATTCCACGTGCACAGGAAAAGAATGTATCTTCCAGGGTTGTCTGGTGGCACGCTCTATCAATGTCAATTAGGTCAAGGTGGTTTATACAATTCAAGTATTCTGTATCTGTCATGATTGTTTCTGTCTGCTTGTTTATCAATTACTGAGAGAATAGTATTGGAATCTCCAACTATAGTTGTACTCTTTCTCCTGTATCAGTTTTTGTTTTCCACATTTCAAAGCTTAAATACTTCATTATATGGCCTCATGAATAATGATTACATTAAATTGCTTTGTAATAACTGAAATGTAATTAAGGTCTATATTCTTGAAAGTTCTAGCAAAAACATTCTCAGATCCTGGGTTGTGAAATATTACTCCTCGGTTCAGTTTTTCCAGAAACCAATAGCCAGGACACTTTGAATGGTTCTCAGTTTGCTCATGTGTCAAATGGGTATAGTCAGTCCCCTTGATTTGCTGTAAAGATTATAAGTGGTAATATATGTAGGACTTTGTGAGATAACTGACACATAGTAGGTGCTCAGTGCATTTTAGCTATTAGAATTAGTGTTAGTATTATTTCCTATGGTGATAGAGACAAGGACTGGTTGGGGGTTTTGATCAAACATGATGAGAAGTAAATTGGGAGCAATAACTGGTCAGGCTTCAACCGCATGATGTGATTGTATTCTGACTTCCACAAACTTTCCAAATCACATCCCTCCCACTCCTTCTGACAACTACAAAACATTAGTCCCCTGGCCAAACATCCACTCCTATATTCTCCAAAATGTTAAATCTTAGGCATTGCTGAGAATGCTAATAAATATGAGAACCTCAGTAAAAACAGAAGGTCAGAGTGGGAGGCCATGGGTGTTGGAAGCTAATAGACTTGGGCACACGTTCTAACTTCCATGCTCACTAGGTGTATCAGTTATCTCTTGATGTAGTCATGCTGCGTAACAACCAACCACAAAACCTCAGTGCTGGAAAAACAGTGAGTGTCTATTGCTCATGTATCTGGGGTGAGCTAGGGGTCAGCTGGGCAGCTCTGCTGATCTTGTCTGAGCATGTTTGCTCACATCTGGAAACAGCAGGCTATGGTGAATCTAGGCTGGCCACAGCCAGGACACGTGGGAAGTCAACTCAGTTGTAACTTGTTCTCATTTCTAGACAGCCAGCTGTGGCATGTCCTCGTGGCTGGGGTAAAGATACAAGAGAGCACACCTCAGTCCACACCAAGCTCTTATTTCCATCTTGGTGGCTCACATGCATTAGCCAAAGCAAGCCACATGGCTGAAGCCAAAGTCCAGGGGTGGAGCATGTTACCCTGGCCACAGTGGGAGAGATTTTCACAATTATGAGGCAAAGGCAAGGATAGAGGGAAGGGTGAGGAATTTGCACCATTGATGTGTGTGATCTTAGGTGCGTGACCTAAGAGACTCATCTGTGATTGGGGGGACAGGTCAACTCGGTCTCACAGTGTCGGTAAGAGGTTTAGATAGGACAATGTAGCTAAAACAGACAGCATAGTTCCTCCTGCAGAGCAGAGATGCTCAATCAATGGCAACCCTTACTTTCAGGATGATAATAGTCAATGATGGTGACAGGTCTCAGACTTCACCTGCAGGGGCCCAACTCTCCAAATTCTTTATTTCTACAGAGAACAGAATATGTTCTATATTTGAGGGGAAAGGAGGGTGGTGTGTGTGTGTGTGGCCAGATGACCCAACCTTTGCTTTAGTGAGATCCATAACGAGTTTGAAGCCCCAGCAAAGCCTGATTGCATTGTGCAGACACGTTTTCCCACTAATGACCACATTCAAAGCTCTTGCCTAACACCCAGCTATGATACTGCAGTCACTTCTGGAAAGATCTCAACTCTCCATATACCTCCCACAAAGATTAAAATATGGCCCGTGTTTTAAGAGTCCACTAGAACTAGCCATTTCTATTACCCTGAAGGTAACACATGTATACATTTTTCTGCTTCTGGCCAGATTTTTAGAAATCAATCTTATTGAGGTAAAATTTATTTACAATAGCATGCATCCATTTCAAAATTCGACAAATGTATGCACCGTGCAACCACAACTGCAATAAACATATAGTTTATTTAGTTCATTTATATCACCAAAAAAACTCAGCACCCTTCCCAATCAATATTACTAACCCAGGCAACCACTGATCTGTTGTCTGTATCTGTAGATTAATTCAGCCCATTTTAGACCTTCATTTACATGGAATCATATAGTATACATATTAATATGCTATATACTCCTTTGCTTTTAAGCTTCATAAATGTTTCATATATCAGAAATACATTCCTTCTTATTGCTGAGTGGTGTTCTATGAAACAGATTGCCACAATTTGTTTATCAATAATCTGTTGATGGACATTTAAGTTGTATATAACTTTTGGATACTGTAAGTAAAATAGCTCTGATCACTTTTATGCTAGTATTTTTGTGGACATGCATTTTCATTTCTCTAAGGAATAATACCTAGGAGTAGAATTGCTAGGCCACTCAGGGAGTGTATGTTCAACTTTATAAAAAATCCCAAACTGCTTTTCAAAGTGGTTGTGTCATTTTACGCCCTTACCAACAATGTGTACAAGTTCCAGTTGCTCCAAATCCTCACCAACACTTGGTAGTTTCAGTCTTTTTAGTTTTAGCTATTCTGGTAAATGTGCAATGTAGCCATACACTATGGTTTTAATTTGCATTTTCTGGTGATCAATAATGTTGAGCATAATGTGTGCCCATTAAACGTTCACATTTCTTCTTTGTGAAGGGTCTCAATCATTTATAAAATTGGGTTGCTTGTCTTCTTAATAGTGAATTGTAAGAGTTTTTATATATTCTGTATACAAGCCATTTTCCAAGTATATATATTGTCAATATTTCTTGCAGTCTGAGGATTGATCTTTTATTTTTATTAGCATATATATATATTTTAAGATCTATCCTATTGTTTTTGACAGAGACAGAGAGAGACCAAGAGAAGGGGGAAGGCCCAGAGCAGTCTCCATAGTCACATAGTTTCATTCCACAGGTGGGTGCAGGGCTGCACAGGGCGGGAACTGGGCAGGGGACCTCCTGCATGAGAGGCACACCCCACATGGGAAACTCTCCCTGGCAGGAACCAAACTGGGGTGGGAAGTACACCCCAGTTCAGCATATGGGTCTGCATGGGCCAGGGCTGGGACTAGGACTTGATCCTCAGACCCTGGGGCTGCAATGTAAGTGCTCAGCCCACTGAACCATCCTGGCTTCCCCTATTAGCATTTCTTAAAGACCAAATTTGTAAATCTTGAATTCCAATTAATCAAGTTTTTATTAGTGCATTTTCTATCACACCTCAGAAATCTTTGCCTACCCCAAGTTTGTGAAGATATATTTCTTAGGTTGCCTTCCAGAAGTTTCATCATTTTAGTCCTTGCATTTAGATCAATGATACATCTTAAATTAATTTTTGCATATAACGAAGTAGGGGTCAAGGTTCATTTTTTTTCCACCATCTGACTATCTAATTATTCCTTCTAGTTCTTATTGGCTGAGTGTTGAATTTTGCCAAATGCTTTTTTTGCACCTCATCACACATTTACAAACTAAACTGCAGAAATAGCTTGATAATAATCACCAGGACTCCATAATTGGGAATAAAAGAAGAACTCGTTCCTTTTGATGGGTTTATTGCCTTAACACCTCGAAGTATATCAAACAGTGTCAGTTTGTGGCCCCGCAGCCATTTGCAAATCCCTCTTCCTTACCTCCCCAGCCTCTAGCCATGAACACATACCCCAGTTTGGGCCAATAAGCCATAAAAGAAAATAGGCCATAAGACTCCTAGAAAATAGTTTTTCTACCTGATAAAAGGAGAGAGGTCACTTCTCTATCTGGCTTTGGGGGCAGTCATTTGAGGATATGATGCCTAAAGAAACATCGGCTACCTCATGACTGTGCTGGAGAGGACGAGAGAACTTCAGAGATGCTGAACATCACTAGGAAACTCATCGCATCATGGGATGCAGAAGCTTAGACTTCTTATTATGGGAGATAATTCCTTTACTGTGCATGCTACATTAGTTTGCATTTTATTATTTATAAACCATGTCAGCTGCTCCTTCAATCCCTAAAAGCCAGTCTAGTCTATAATAAACCTTCCCTCAAGTATATCAAATAAGTCTTTTCATCACCAATTCTCTTCAAACCTGAGCATCAGAAGAGAGACAGAGTCCATTAGGTGCAGAGTCATGGGCTGGGATCTACAGAATTTAGTGGAAAGATTGTCCAGCCTGGAAGTTGAAAGTTTAGGTTCTCACGCTGTTAGCCTCCCCAGCATCTCTAGGCTTCTCTATTTTCTCAGTGTTCTATGTTAGCGCGTTCCTTCTGCTTGACACACACCCCTCTACTCCACCTTTTTCTTCATCTGGCTGGTTCTACTCATCCTTCAGCTCTCAGTTTGAAGATTACTCCCTGAGGGTGTCCATCCCCCTCCCCCAGACTCTCTCAGCACCCTGCACTTCTCCATGAAGCAGTGGTTCCTGTTGAAATTAAGTATGATTTGTCATATCCTCACTGAAATGCAATCTCCCTGAAGGTGAAGATCAGATCTGTTCATCAGGACCCTATGATCAGCACCTAGTACAGTGCCTGATATATTGGAAATGTTCAGCATTGATTGATTAAATGATGGATGGATGGATGGATGGATAGATAGAATGGCACTATTACCAACCTGCACTATGACCTTAGACAAGTCACTTCCCCTTGCTAGGCTGTAGTTTTCTCATCTGTCATCTAAGGAGTTTAAGTGAGGTGGAATTTAAGAGTTCTTCCACTGCCAACTCTTTGTCAAATTGAATCCAGATGCTCGGATGGGGCTTTGTTTTTAAATCGGCCCTCCCCCACCCATCCACTTACTTTCCACCGCTGCTGGTGATGCTGCAATGGTCCCAGAAGCTCATTCCCTACAAGCATCCCATGGATGACAATTGGAGCCAGTCACCTTGCCTACCCCAGGATACTCGGGCAGTCAGTGGTTTTCAGGCTCGGAGAGGCAACAGCGACTGGTGGTTTTACCATGATGCCAGGTCCCTACTCCCTTGTCCTGTGACGGAAAGGCAGGAATTTTGGTGGGTTGACAAGTAATTGTCAGAGGAGGTTGTACCTATATTTGCCTGCCTTCCAGCACAGCTGATCATCATCGTGCATGTGGCAGAGAAGAAAGAAGAGTCCTCTGTTCAGATTAAAGATCGCAAGCAGTGCAACTTCCTGCAATGTCCATAAGGAGCGGTTACATCTGCATAGTGGGTGCTGCTGGAGCTTAATCCTGAGCACCTGATGGCATGTGAGAGCTGCCCTAGAAATTCACAGCATGCACACACTTGTGAATCAAATCCCCACACTGTAACCCACAGGGGAAGCAAAGGCTAAGGCAAGTTCCATCACTCTCACTTTGTCTTTTTCATCCAGTTCCCCAGGGCAGAGTCCCCTGTGCCTTGGCCCCTCCCCCTCCCCTGACAGGAATTGTAAGAGGTGAGCATGTACTAAGCCCTGCTCTGCCAAGAACAGTGCTGGGGAAGTTTCACACTTTCTCTATTATCCTCACAACAATTCTTAATCATGTTATCTTATTCCTAGTTGACAGATGGGGAAACTGAGATTCAGAGGCATGCTCAGACTTGCCTAAGATCACACAAGCTGAAAGGGGTGGGTCTGAGATTTGAACTCAGAGCTGAACCTCTGAGGTTGCCTATCCAGTAGAAATCTGTGGCAGGGGCTAGGATCAGAATCAAGCAAGACGACCACCTTCCCTGGACTGTCCTGATGCCCTGCAAGTGAGGCCACCATGAACCTTCTCTGGGTTCAAGGCCATCCACCCAAGTAACCCTTGACTTGAAGCCAATTCTCCACCCTGAAATTGTAGTGCAAGGGCTGTCCAGGAAGTATTCAGCCATGTAACTATTCTCATTATGCTGACAATGGCTGGATTTTTTTCAGACAGCCCTTATACATCTCTCTAAAACAGAGACGATGGCATTATTTTTAATAAATAAAAAAGGATGTGTAATAGAAAGGTATTAGGAAGGGCAGGGAATATGAAAATGGGATGCTTAGAGCTGCTGCAACATCTTGGGATGAAGGCTAAGAAAATGTCCAAGATGCTACCTCAGAGCCTTGATATTGACTTAGCTGCTACTTCCATCCTTCTTGACCTGTGAGAAAAATTACCTTCCATTAGTCATGAATGAGTTACTTTCATCTGACAGCACTCCTAACTGATATACAATTTAAGCCTCAAAACACCATAAACCTTAACACAATGGCTGTCCAGGGAGAAGATCCAACTTGTTAGCCTCTAGTCAGGGCCCCCATTACCCAAACTTCTGAACTTTCCCCCAGTTCATCTCAGGCAAAGCCACCCAATATACTTTGCCTCTCCCCTGCAAATCTCCACGGCAAATTCCAACTTATGCATTGTCAGGGGGTCTTTATCCAGTGGGAATAATAGCCAGTGTCTATTCTCTAGCCACATTCCCCAATTAAAAGCAAACATAAAATTCAGAGAGAATTAGCCTCCCCACATTTCCAGCTCAATAAATACAATCAAATGATGGGAGATGAAAATCAAACAGCCAAGCATTCCATCTGCAATGGGAATCTGCAGCCCAGATCTCCTGGTAACGCATGCCTCCTGTCACCACATCATTACCCAACCCTGCCATTAGGGAAGGCAAACCCTTACTTACAATCAAACTGAACAGAATATGTAACCAGGAGGCCACTCACTTCCAGGAATGGCAGGCAGAGCCTGTCCCATCCCCCAACCTGCCCTGCCAGCTTCCTTTCATCACCAGCTCTTGGTTCTATGCTCAGCAGAGGTCCCCCCATGACGTCAGAGACCCAACATGTCTTTTCCTTTCTGTGTTGTTCTCCTGCCTCCTGGTGTAAGAAGTCTCTTTCTCTGGGCATTTTCTCTTAGTTGATGCTCATCTTTGCCTTTCTGATAAGACTCTATCTTCAGTGGGACTGCAAAGGAGAGTTAGGATCTCAGGGCCGAAGAGTTTATATTTTACCATGAAGATGCACATTGTTGGGCATTGTACAGGGAAAAGAGGAAACAAGTGTCTTCTATTTGACTTCAAAGAGTATAAATTAGAGCAACCAGCCCGGAGGGCAAGTTGGTGACATATAGCCAGGTCCCTCATGATAGGTGTGCCCATTAGCCTAGCAAGTCCATCTCCAGCGATGTCACTTAAGGGAAGATTGGAGATTACACACAAATGTATGCAGGTGGGTGCACAATGAAGCACTGTTCTTAAGGCAAAGCACTGGGAACAACCTAAATGGTCAACAATATGGAATTGTTAAATTGGTGAAAAGAAAGAACAGACAATGTATAGTTAATGCCAAGAAAAATTCAGAATAGTTCATATACATGAATAAAACATGCAGAGTGAAATAAGTAATAGATATACAACTGGATGTCACACCACCTAAGTACCCATGTACAAAGGATGTAGTATACCTTTTGCATGAATGCACTCAATAACTAACACTTCTGCTACAATCTATATAATGCATTCTAAGTGCATGCATTCATTGGCTCTATTATCATAGCAACCTTGTAAGGTATGTAGACTATTCTGTATGTTATTATTAAAATAGTAATTATTGTTATTAAAAGTACCATTATTATATAAACTGAGGCTCCAAGTCACACAGCTAATCAATACTAGATCTGGGATTCAAAACCAGGAAGTCCAGCTTATTAGCTTTATGCAACAACCAACACGTTTGCATTGAATACATCAGAGTGATTGTTAGCTGAGAATGGAAGGGGTGGAAGACAAAAGGGAATTCCAGCAAATCAATAAGACAGGGTGTTGCATAGTAGGAAAATGCAACTTTTGAACGTGAGGTCCAAGCAAGGGAGGAAAGAGGGAAGAAGAGAGAAAAGGTAAGAGGAAAGGAGGAAGATGTGTATAGATATAGGGTTAGATACAGACATAGACATAGATGTAGACAGACATAGACATAGACAGAGTTGGGTACAGGTAGAGCTATGCAAACACTAGTGTGCTCCTGCTTCCTAGGAGGACATGTTGTAGCTCAGGATCCCACATGCTGCCCCCCTACCTCCTTAGCCTGCTCACAGCTGACTAGATCAGGTCTTAGTACTTAACCCAGAGGAGAATCATTCACAGGCTGGCCAGCAATCTCTAACCTCAAAAATGCTCCAAAACGTTCTGTGATTCACTCAGGATCTAAAGAATTTGAACTTAAGAATAAGGAAGACACTTGCCTGCTGCACAGAAAGAATCAGGATTATGGATCTGTTACAGAAGGTGGAAGAAGCAAACCTCACCGAAGCAAATGAAAGGGAGAGAGAGAGGAAGGAAGAGAGACACAGAAAAATCAGAATGGAGAGAGGGAGGAACAGAGAATGGAGAAAGGGAGAGAGAGGGGGAGAGGGACAGGAAGAGGGAGAGGGAGGGGGATAGAGAGAGAGAAGAAACGGAGTAAAAGAGACAGAGACACAAAGAGAAACAGAAAGAGAGAAACACAGACAGACAGAGGCAGAGAGGATACTAATTCCACTGATTCCAGGTCCCAGCATTCTGAACCTAAACCCCATTCCATCCTAACAGCGGCCTTCTAAACAAACAAACCAAAAATGGCAAGTACCGAATGTTGTCTATTTCATTCATTGTACAATGCACTATTATTTTGTGAACCACAAAAGTACATTGTAAAATACTTTTTGAGATGCCATCAACTGCATGACGCACCCCAATTGCAGAGATGTTGAAGAGTGAGAAAATGTGCATCTTAGACTAGATAAAGTACTGGGCATGTGACCACTCTCCTCTTACTTTTTCATGGCAGACATTACTAATCAATTATGACAAAGTTTTCCATTGGGTCTAGCTGTGGTCTTAACACACCACGCTAGGAACCACCAACTGAAATGAGACCAATTTGTGAGCCCCAGTCTGGGCCTAGAGTTTCTAGAATAAGATCATGAAGCAGCCACTCGCAGAGAGGGATGGAGGACCATAGGACAAATCTCTACTTCTTGTCCTAGAGAAATCAGTCCATGATTTCAGGAAGCCACCTAGAAAGTAATATGATGGCTATGATCCATTCAAAATAGCCATCCACTTGATCAGTCTCTTCCCTCCCTAGGGAACTCCCCCAAATGAGCTCTCATGGTGACTGTCCAGAATCTTGGGATTGCTCCTTGAACACCACATAAAGCACAGATAAGCTTACCAAGAGATAATACTCTATTAGCTGTTAGCAATATAAAATCATAAACACACACCCAGCCATCTGCCAACCATCGTCACTCATCTCTGAAGTTTGCCATTAAAGGTTATTTTGTCCTCTGCTGACAAACTCTAGTAGTTGCCTGAGAGTTCAGAATGTCTCTGGCAGAAAGATTTAAGAGATAGTGGTGTCCACCAAACGTTCTATCTGCCCCCTCATTTCCCAGCCTCCTTACATTTAGGCTAAGGTGACCAGATTTTAACATTGGGAAAGCGGGACACCATTGACCGGGGGGAGGGGGTTCTTGATGAAAAATTTGGTCTATCTCCCACCGTTCCCTAGCTTGTCGTGCATTCTTTCCAAAAATCGGGACTTTTTTAAAACGCCGCGGGATGCAGGACAAATTGTTAAAAATCGGGACTGTCCCGCCAAAAGCGGGACGTCTGGTCACCTTAATTTAGGTACATCCATGTGACCACTCCTGGTGACGAGCGGAAGTGGCCCATGACTTCCAGTGTGAGGCTCAGAAGAGCTGGCACCTGATTCTGTAGAAGTCCCTTTCCCTATTACCACAGTGATGAGGTGGAAGAGCCACCAACATGTCCTGAAGGACAAGACTCCCAAAAGACTGTGCGTGTGAGAAATGAACCTCGGTTGTGTGAAGCCTCTGAGGGGCTACGTGTTACTGTGGCACGGCGTGCCTATTGGGACTAATACACGGAGGAAGCTCCTTTCTCTTGCTTAGCTTTTGAGGAACGTGACATCCCTCTGAATCTGAGCTCTGGGCACTACTGGGAGTCAGACAGATTTGTGGGAGAGCTGAGCAAATTCCTTTCAGGGAATTAAAATACCTCTGGGAGAGGGCTCACTCTTCAAGAAGAGAAAGCAGAATGCTACGACCTGGTGACAATGCTCAGGTGTTGGAGAAAAGCCATACTAAAGGCAGCCAGGTATCTGTCCTTGAATGTACCCCAGGCCTGTCGCTCTCACAGTGGAAAGTGACCAGTCTAGGTAACACCTGACTAAAACCTCACAGCCAAAGAGAGGCATCTGCTTAAGTAGAGGCTGGTGGTTGGGACACGGGAGGGGAAGACTATGGGATGAACTTTTAGAGTTGCACATGCGTCGGGGCCCCAGCGGGAAACGCTGGTTTGGTTTTCCTTCAGAGAGATGGCCTGGGCTTCTCATTGCATGGCAGCGGACTTCCCAGAGGGAGCAAGCCGTCCACGTGTGCAAGCAGGAGCCTCGGGTGTCTTAAGACTAGGCTGACTAGACGTGCTGCATGAAATGGCACAGTACTGTTGTTTTCTGTCCCATTTAAAAGGGTACATCTCATCAGCCTACTTAAGACCGAGGCTCAGAAATTACATGGTGGCACTTCTACCACATTCTATGGGTCAGATGAAGTCACAAAACCACTATTCCTCCATGCACCACCACCCCCCCCCCAATATTTTCTAACTCCCCAAAATCTGTATGTAGTCTTCATCTCCCATGTCCCCACCCACAAACTCTCCCGCCCCCCGCCCCCTGCCCCCGGCTTTTGCTTAGCAGAATCCCTTGCCTTGGGTATGAGATTTCAGTTGGTGTCATCTGGACTGGCCACTTTCCACTGAGAGAAGGGGATGTCATTGTCCTGAGCCTCACTCTGTTTTGCCTTCAGTCTGGCTCTTACCCCTCCCGCCACTACTACCATGGACATGCCTCTTAAAACTGCTAATTGTGTCAATTTTCTACCCTAATAGGACAAATTGGTTACAGATTCTATATGCAAATTTCTCTTCTTTTTCTCTAGTTAGTTCTTGAAAAAAAAAGAGAAGAAAAAACTCAGCTTGACCTTGAAAACACAGAACACTTCACTAGTCTTGACAATTTGTCTCCATCCACCAATTAGCACTGGAACAGCATTCCCGAGGGACGGCCACACTGAGTGGATGGCGCAGATCAGCTAAACCCAGAGACTGGGAGCCGACACCGGGGCGGCTCTTCGCTGTGGATCTGTGTGGTCTTGGGGGCCACTCATCTGTGACCTCCATGCCTCTGTTTCCCAGCAGAAGTATAAATATCAATGTCCTTTCCTGCTTGCGGCTTGTCTCCCCACGAAACGCAAATATTGGACTAAAAATATTTGTTCAAATGTGAAAATGAAACCGTTGAAAGTCACATGTATAGAGAATGGCTGGACTATCTTTTCCCATGTGCGTGTGGGAGGCAGTGACTCATAACTGGAAGGTCAGGGTTCCAATCCAGCCAGGAGATCAACTTCAGGCACGTCACTTGACCTCCCAGGGTTCCAGTTTTTCTATGTGTAGAAAGAAGAATGCTGGCTCCCCATTTGCGGTTCTCGGCCTTGGTGGTACATCAGAGACATCTGGGAAGATTTTTTTGTGTTAATGCTAATGCCCACACCCACACGGGCCCATTAAATCCTAATTCCTGAATGTAGAGCCTCAGAATTTTAAAAAATTCCTTAAGTGATTCCCAGGGTGCAGCCAAGATTGAGAAGCCCTGAATTGGGTACATGGTTTTAAAACTATGTTTAATCAGGGATTCACTTCTTTAAACAAAACTCACACCAGAGGCCTTGTGCACATGACCCATTCACATGCAATTGTTCTGTTTGAAGCTGAAGAGGGGCCCAAAGTTCTGGCCATTCAGCCTCCCCGCTTCCCCCAGGGTCTTCCAACCCAGGAACCAGCCCCCAGGATCCCTTCTGGCCCCTGGAAGCCCTTGCAGAACCTGGAACCCTAGTGTTCTGCTGAGCATAGCTTGGAAACTGCTGGAGCCTACACAATTTCAAAGACTGTTTAAAGAACTAAACTTCTTTAAGAAGTTGAGTTTCATGTGAGAACCATCAACATCTGGAGCATTATCTGGATCATAAATTTCCTCACAAATCTGTCTGCTTGATGAAACCTAGTTTCCGCCCTCTATCATGTCTGGTTGTGGAACCACGGGCCAAACTCCAGCTACAGTTGGGAAATTCAGCCAGCTGCTCACTTCCCCTGGTTCTCTCAGCTGCTGTGGGGTTGCCCAGTGTCCATTTCTCTTAGAGAACAAGGGAAAAGATGCCATCAACAGCGCTTTAATCTGCATGACAGTGGCAAGGATTAGTTCCATCAGACATGCCCCTGGAACCTATGCAGCTGGCACTGTAAAGGGAAGTTTATTTGTGTTACACAGGAAGTACAGGGAATCCATTTCTCAGACTCAGTGGGGAACACTTTTGTCAGAAATCCAACCCCAATCAGGAAGTCCTATTCTAGCCCTGAAGAATTTAAAACCAACTCCCTCTGCTGTGCAAGGTCAGAAAACACAACGCTACCAAATGCAGCCCTGAGAGAACAGGGCCAGAGTTCCCGGATGAGTGTCAAGCGGCAGGTTAAGTGTAAAGACATGGTGTCCTTCAGGTGACAAGAGAAATCAGCATGGCCTTCAGAGGCGATGGCCAGGACCTGGGTGGGGCTATTGAGGAATTCTGCCAGCCAACAACATGTAAGGGGCCACCAAAAAACTCAGTGATCAAAATAAAAAATATTTTAGTGCCATACTTCTTAAAAACTAAATGTAAACCACTCCATGATGAACAAAAGATAAAAATTTGAAATCAAAGATCAATCATCATCACCCTCATATTCATCATCCAATAGTTATCACGATGAAGGACTTCCCATGGTTTAGACGTTTTACCAGTATTTTCTGCATTTAATTTTCACAACCATCCTGAGAAGAAGAATTCTATTACCATTTTACAGATGCAGAAACTGAGGCCTCGAGAGTAGAGTAATTTATCCAAGTGTGAGAGAAGGAAATGCTGCATGGGGAGGGGAGGAGAGAGGAGGAGAGGGGACGGGAGGGGAGGGGAGGGGGCAAAAAACCATCTTCAGAACCCAGCTGGGGAGAAAGCCCCCATGCCAGACAAGTACATGGTTATCCTGATGCAGGTTTTTCCCAGTTCCATAGCCAGGAATAGCTGGACATGAATACCGCCGAGGTGCACTCCGTAGCACTGATAATGGCCATCTTTAATTGTAATTATGATAACTTTATAGGAAATAAGATACAGTGTTTGGATTCTACGATGTGCTTGGCAAGTCGCTTCGGCTTTATATGTCAGTTTGTTCTGTTGTAAAACAGGAGGTGGGCCTAACTGATCTTAAAGCATCTTAGGATGTTAAAGAGTCTATTCCCCGGGTGTCCCCCCTCCTCTATGACTGCTCCTGGGCTTGATGGGCAAGTCCCCTCCCTTTGATGGTGAGGCCACAGCTGCGTATTTCCTGGACCGTCTCCTGGGAAAGAAGTCATTGCCCCGAGGCTGAGGAGGAAAATCCATCAGTTTCGCCTTCAGTCTTTCATAATTTATTAGGCAATCTTTATAAGCATTGTGGTGGAGTAGCCCTCCCACCTTGACTAGCCTGGATTCTGATGGGTGTATCATGTAGGCCAGGGGTCCCCAATCCCCAGGCCAGGGACTGGCACTGGTCCCCTGTCGGCAACCAGGCCGCACACCAGGGGGTGTTTGGTGGGCGAGTGAGTGAAGCTTCATCTATGTTTACAGCCGCTCCCCACCCCTCATACAACATAATATAATAATAATAGAAATAAAGTGCACAATAAATGTAATGCATTTGAATCAAACTAAAACCACTCCACCCCCCAGTCCATGAGAAAATTGTCTTTCAATAAAACTGGCCCCTGGTGTCCAAAATGTTGGGGACCGCTGATGTAGGCAGCCCCTTGCTGAATGTTGACTCAAGAGGGTGAGTTTCTGAGCCAAGCACCTTCAGGATGCGTTCATTCTGAACACAGCTACAAAGCCGCACACCACACATCCTGGCCTGTTCACTCCTCCAGTAGAGACCCAACGACGCAGACATGCAGGAATGACAGAGAAAGAGACAGAGTACAGGGCTCAGCCGAGGGCCCCTCATCATCGAGGAGAAAAGGAGAGGAGGAGCCGGGATGGCTCAATGGGTTAAGTGCTCGGTTTGCAGCCTGGGGGGACCGAGGATAGATTCCCGACCCCGGCCCATGAGGACCCACATGCTGAACTGGGGAGTGCTTCCCATGCGGGAGACCCCCAATTCGGTTCTTGCCCCCCAATTCGGCCCCCGGCTCAAGGGGGCGTGCCTTCCATGCAGGAGCCCCCCAGCCCAGTTCCTGCCCTGCGTGGCCCCCACCCACCTGTGTGGAACGAAACCATGTTGAAAACAGATGACATACAACTATGGAGACTGCTCTGGGCCCTCCCCCTTCTCTCTGTCTCTCTCCATCTGTCCCTCTCTGTCTCTGTCAAAAACAACAAAATGAATCTGTTATGAAGAAGAAGGAGAAGAAGGCAAAGAAGGGGAAGAATGAAAAGGAGAAGAGGAAGAAAAGGAGAGAACAGGAATGTGGAGAGGAGAGAAGCTTCTCCTCCCTCAGATCCTCCCTGAGTCCACTTGATTTTATTGTTTGAGGAATTTCCAAGAATCTTGTGAACAGGCCTGACACCTGGGGCTTGGATATATACAAAAGCAAGTGGTCTTAGGACGAACCGAGACAGAGAACACTACTTAGCTCAGAGCCTGAGCCTCGCATAGCTGAATTCTGTGCTGTTGAGAATGTTTTCGTTGTATCACAAGCAGTCTCTTGTCACTAAACACCATCAACTGCCTATGAGCACAAGGGATGGGCTCCCATCCAGCCTGGCTTATCAACATCTCCTGAGCACAACCCTTCCCTGCAGGGACCCAGGGGACCAGCGTCATAAGAGGCAGAGAGCCTGGTCCCTAAATGTTGTCATGGAGCAGCGCACCCTGAGATGCTGGGGACATTGGCTGTAGCATTCAGTCAGCTCTAATACACATAGCAGGGGGCATTGATTGAAAGGAATCCAGTTGTTGAAGCACCCAAATATCAGGAAAGGTGGGAATAAGGTGTCTGAGGACCTGAGCCACAGGAGTTGATCAAGTCACTCTGAAATTTAGGCTCTGCTCAGAATCTCTTCTCTCAGTTTTTCATTTCAAGTTTCTGAGTCAGTTGACTTCCTCTGGACAGTCAATAATGGGAAGGAGGAGTCAGAGTCTTGCTGGTCCCATGGGGCTGCTGGAGCTGTTCTTAGGGACGGGCCATTACAAACCATCAGCCACCCTAAGAGGCATCTGTCTCCCATGGCTTCACTTAGGAAAGAAAGATGTGCGACTGAATCTGTTTTTGTCCCCTCAAATCAATTCTCCCCTCTGTCTTCTTTCCTCTGTGTCCTGAGATTTTATCTAACCTACCATCAAGACAAAAAGCTTGCAGGTGACCTCAACTCTCTTCCCCACGGTCCCCACAGCTGAGTGGTCGCCAAGAACTCCCACCTAAATACCAACCCAATTCATTGCCTCTCTGAGGTTCCCATCCTTCAGTAACCATCCCCTAACGGGTCTCCTTCCTCCAATCACCTCTTTGAACACATCTCTAACCTTGATCAAGTTCCACAAGGTGCTGGTGAAACTGAGTAACTTCAGTATGATAAGAGCTAGACCCCTTAAGATGGTGCCACAACAAATCAGAGTGCAAGTCATTAATGTGGGTATATCAGGGATTATCAGCCCTAATAATGCTGTCTAGAAATGCTCCCGGGATACCTACCAAAACTCAAGATACAACTCCCCTAGGACCCAACACTTCCATTCCCAGGGAAATACCCACAGAAGTGAATGCATATGTCCACAAAAAACATGTATGAAAAATGTCCATAGTATCTTAGCTCATGATAGCTGAAAACCTCCATCAACAGGTGACTAAACAAAGAAACTGCAGTTTTTCCATACAATAGTATACTGGGAATAAAAAGAATAAATTACTAATACTCGCAATAGCTTGGCTGAATGTTGAATGAAAGAAACCAGGCAGACAAGAATCATACGTACTGTATGATTCCACCCATGTAAAGTCAAGAGCAGGCAAAACTCATCTATGATTTTCATGAAAGTCAGAGTAGTGGTTTCCTCTAGGAGTTAAGCATGAACTAAAGAGGGACCCCAGGGAGCCTCTCTGGATGCTATCCATATTTTGTAGCTTGACCTGGGTGCATGCGTATTTCAAAATTCACTGGCCTGTGCCCTTTGGGACTGGTCACTTTGTTATATGTATGTAATTCTTCAATTGAAAAATAATAAATGGTGCATCTTCCCTGTTCCACTACCTCCGGTGGCTCCCATCACCTTCGGAAGGGTCACTTCCTTTAGCCAGGCATGGAAGGCTCTTCACAACTTCTCTTTGCTCTCCTTGTCACCCACATTCCCTCGAAACCAAAGTGCTGTTTTCCAAGCAAGCTGTGACCATTGGTGTGTCCGTGTGTTTTCGTGTGCTGGTCCCTCTGCCTGGAGCCCATCTCTCCTCCCTACTCTGCCCAGTGAATTCTTCATCATTCTTAGTGCTCAGTTCAACAGTCACCTCCTCCTTGAAGCCCTCCCTGATCCTCCAGGGAAGAAAAGTCACTCCTTCCTTGTGTGCCTACAGGTCTTTATGCACCTAACCTTGTTTCGTGTAGTCGCCTGAACAAATTGTACAAATTGGGGGGCTTAAAACAGAAGACATTTATTCTCTCATGGCTCAAGAGGCCAGAAGTTTGAAATCGAGGTAGCAGCAGGGCCGGGCTCTCCCTGAAGGCTCAAGGGGATGATTTGTTCCACGCCTTTCTGTTAGTTTCTGGAGTTGCAGGCAATCCTTGGCGTTCCTTGCCTTGTATGTGCATCAGTCACTGCTGCCATATTCCAGGGCCTTCTTCCCTGTATCTGTCTCTCTGTGTGTTCCTTTTTGTCTTTTACAAAGATACTTTCTGTGGGGATGCTGGGATAGCTCAACAGTTGAGCACTTGCCTCAAAATCATGAGTCCCAGGTTAGATTCCTGGTCCCCCCACCCCCCACCCCCATTTGCTACCCCATGTGCTGAACTGCAGCATAACTGGTAACCGCCAGGATGGCTCACCAGTGAAGGTTCTTGCCTCCCATGTGGGAGGCCCCCAGTTCAGTTCCTGCCCTGCTTGGTCCCACATCCACCTGTGTGGAATGAAACCGTGTCACAACCAATGATGTGCAACTAGGGAGACTGCTCTGGGCCTCTCTCTCTCTCTCTCTCTCTTTCTCTCTCTTACCTTCTCTCAAACAATAAAAAATAAATCTTTAAAAAGAAAATAAAGACAGTCTCATGGAATTTAGGGCCCACCCTAATGCTGTATACTCTCACCTAGATCCTTACCTTAAACACACCTGCAGAGGCCCGATTTCCAAATAAGTCACATTTTGAGGTTCTAGATGGACATGAGGTTCTTTTTTTGTTTGTTTTTGGAGCAGGGGAAGGGGGTGACTCTATTCAACCCACCACACACCCTTTTTATTGCAGTTCCCATGTGTGGTTGTTGTGTGTCTGTCTCAGGTGACTATCACCTCCCTATCTTCAGTCTGTATCCTCAGCCACCTGCACAGTGCCCTGCAGGCAGAAGCTTCCAGGAAATGCCTATTAACTAGGTGATGAATGAATGGTCAGCGCTCACTTCTTTGCAAGTGTCTTTCTTTAAGCCCTTCGAACTGTGACTTCTTCTTACTCAATGACCTACCCGTTTACTTAAATGCCTTGACAAGATCTCCCCTCCGACAGAGTATGTGGGAAGCAATCGCAAAGCAAGAACAAGGTTGCTCTCCTGGTTTTCGGCTCCCTTTCCTTTCGTCGGGTTCCAGAAACCTTCAAAGCCAGCAGCCAGAATGATTTAGCGAGTCTCAGCATGGCCAAGGCACTGCCACTGCTGAGCATGATGGGAAAGATCAGATCTGTGCTGTTGTATGTGGGCGGAGGCGCCTGCTGTGAACATTTTCCAGGCAGCAGATGGAGGGGAGAAGCGGGGTGACTTTTTATGAGTGTTTGTTCCAGCTGTTGGTTGGCGATGTGGTTCCTGAAGCAGCTGGAACCAGGCAGCGAGGCCACAGAATTCCAACCTGCTTTACAACCTGCTTGGTAACTACCAAGAAATTACATGGCCTGCGAGTTGAGCGATCCTCGCAGAGCCTGCATGTCCCTGGAAGCAATGACAGTCCCCTTAGCATGGACAGCCAGGCTCATGGGCTTGTGCCGTCACCTGCATTCTAAGGACCTCAGCTCAGCCACATCCCAAGGTCTACAGGAACTTTCCAGAAGTCTGCAGGGATGCCCCACGTGGGATCGCCACTCCAGCCTCTCTGCTCTATCTACTCCAGTCTCCTCACCGCTGCCAATGTCCTGTGCTAGGTCTCCTGGTACTCCCAAAGCTGAGCCACCCTTGACAGGTGGCAAGTTTTTTCAATGGGCTGTCCCTTGTGCAGAAACGGGGAGGTTTCTTCCTCTAGGCTCGTGCATCCTCCAGGGACCCAGGTTCCATCCATCTAGTTGGGTCACCAGCATATGGCCACTGCCTCCAGGTGGCTGGGGGAAGAGAGGAAGTGGCAGGAAGGCAATTTCCTTAGAAGAAGAAATGCAGAAGTTGCATGATTATTTACACTCATGTCCTCAAGGTACAATCGTGGTCACGTGGCTACATCTAGCTTCAAGGGAGGCTGTAGAAGGGTGGCCATGGGCCTCATAAAAACTCAGGGGGCTCGATTAATGAAGAAAGAGGGGGAGAAGGATACCAAGGGGCATCGTCTACAGCAGACCCTATACCAGCCCTACGCCCGGCAGTGGGGTTTCATGGAGATTGAACACAGGGCGACTGTGGGTGTGCTTGCTGAGTGACAATGGCAAGTGTACACTGTGGTCTTGAACTCACTTCTCTCTGGTCCTGGGACAAGGGAGGAGGACATCTGTGTCCTTCTTTTAGGAGTCACAAAAAAAACTGCTCAAAATTAGATCAGGATAGGTAATCTTCTACACTATTGGAAGGGCATCATTTACAACAAACCATACAATGTGGAAAGAGCTATCAAAACTTCTAATGTATAAATTATTTGATCTAGGAATTGAATTTCTAAGAATTTGTTCTAGATCCATGCTCACATAAGAAGCAAAGGCATGTATTTTTAAAGCGCTGATTGCAGCATCATTTGTAATAACAAAATGCTAAAAGTAACCAGTGTCCACCAATAAGAGGGTGATTTAACAAATTCCAGTATATCCATACAGTGGAATACTATGCAGCCACCAAAAAGAATAAACCCTATCTACGTGTACTGACATACAATCTTCAAGATAATATGTATTTTTTAAATTAAGGAATCAGAGGGAGAATAGAGCAAATAGTATATTTCTGTGTGTGTAGCTGGGCATGGGGGAGAGGCACGCATGTAGGATGCATGTTTGCCTGAGCATGGTCTGTTGTCACATCCTACAAGGAACTGCCAATGCTGGTGGCTCCAGGAAGAGATACAGAGTCTAGGAGAGAAGGAAGAGTTTCTTCCACTGTCTGCTCTTCTTTGTACATGTTGATTTCTGTAGCATTGGGCATAAATCACTTCTTTTAATTCAAAAAGCTAGACCAATACATGGATAAGTAAGTAAGTGGGGTTTAAAGACTTATGGGAATGAAATCTTCTGTTTCAACAGTTTGCCCCCCTTCTGGGCTTGACTTGAACCATCCCCCACTGGTCTCCCACTAAGCTTGGCCCCTAGCCAAAATGGGTACACCTCTCTGGAAACGGTTGTAGTGACTCTCCTCTTTACCAAACCTGAATTCAGCAGCCATGTAACAGAGCCTTCCTGGGTCCCTGGACAAGTGTTGATCCCAGCAATGATTTTCCTATTACCCGGGGGCAATTACAGGGCTGACTGGGTCTCCATAGTCTAGTTGGATCTGTTCTGTCCAGAAAACAGATATTTCAAAGACTTGTCAGGACACAAACACTCTCTACACTGTGGTTTCACACTTGTTAAAACAACAATAAAACAATGCAAAAATACAGCACAACTACTCAAGCAGGAGTATTTGGGATTATACGTGCCAAGGGGCCCATATGGTTTATTTTTGAGTGGAAGACAGTGTTTTCTTTCTTTCTTTTTTTTTTTCCTTTCGATTATCTGTAATTTTTACTTTTTCTGAAGTAAACACATAGGAAAAACAGGTAGTGTGGAAAACAAGGAAGTTTATTTTTTAACAGCTTTATTGAGCTATGATTCAGACACCCTACACTTCACCCACCGAAAGTGTGTGATTCCGTGGTTTTTAGTATATTCAGTGATATGTGTAGCCAGCACCACAGTCAATTTTAGAACATTTTTATCACCTCACAAAGAAACCTCACACCCTAAGCAGTCACTACCAATTTCTCTATAAGCCTAAGCAACTGCAAATCTACTTTCTGTGCCTACGCATTTGCCTCTTCTGGACATTTCATAGTGATGGAATTGTATACTATGTGATCTTTTGTGTCCGGCTTCTTTCACTTAGCAAAATGCTCTCAAGGCTCATCCATGCCATGGCCTGAATCAGGACTTCATCCCCTTTTTATTGCCATACAATATTCCATCGAACAGTCACTACTTTCTTTACATCTCAAAATGTCAACAGTAACAGTGAAACTAGCAACTCAATCATGCATTTGCCCAGCACCTCTCAGCTTTCATAAAGATTGCATAACTGTTCCCCCAAATTCTCACTCTACTTGTGAGGGTTACCAGCCCAGCAGGACACCCCCTACCCAGTTCTCTCTTCCCTAAGAGGTTTTCAGACCTGGCAGCTCACATTTCACCTTTGGCTACGGCACCTAGTCTAGTTCTCCAAGTAACACTCCGGTCCTCAAGTCTCAGAACATTAATGGAAATTCTAGGCAAAACATCTCCTGTCCTCAGCTGGGCTGTGGGCATCTTGAAGACAAGAACCAATCCTGATTCATCTCTATAGATTAGACCTGACACACACGAGGTCCATTCACATTGGATGAATAAATGGATGAATAAATGAATGACTTTGCTTTGCCAACTAGAAATATCTAGAAGACTTGACCTTGTTCATATCTATAATCACAATGCCCCACACTAGTAGGTGTTCAATTAATTCCACTGTATGACTTGGCCAGAAATCACAATTATTTTTTTAAGAGCTTTGAACTTTTTCCTTGTTAGTTAAATTTTTTTGCTTAAACCCTTTACTTGTTAAAGGATAATGTGGTAATATAGCCAACCCTGGTTTATCTGTTTAATCCTCTTTCCCCTAAATATTAGCTCACTGGGAGAAGGAGCCTAGCCTCTCTGTATATTTTTCCCTGTGTATACTTCTGGCCAAAAAGCTAGAAAAGCCAGGACTAAAGCAAGATGCTTAGTGATTCTAAGAAAAGATGGGGAGAAATGGCTTGCCGGAGAAAGGAAGAGGGGGTGTCCAGAGGGCAAGAACAGATGTGGCATCTCTCTTCTTGAAGGGCGCTGTCTGAGGACTTGCCTGGCTTACATGAGCAGTTCTCAATGACAAGCCACTTGCATCTCCGTGACCCTGAAGGGAGGACAGTTTCCAGCTGGGGCAGCTGCTCGAACTGACCTTACCCAGGATGGACCCGTCACAGACCCCCAAATCTCTAGCAGACCCCTTCATTCCGGACCCAGCTCCAAAGGGCACGTGGGGCTCGATTGGGTCGATGGTTGCACAACTTGGCCAATTTTACTAAAGGTCAATGAATTGTCCACTCAGACCAGGTGGATTTTTTGTGGTATGTATATTATGCTTCAATCAAACTCTTACAAAATAAAACATGATTATTGGGAAATTATTTATACATTTACATGTATGGCTATGTATACACACCCACATACATATGTGTATATTAGACAGATACATATGTATAGATAGATATCTATACAGGGTGGCCTAAAAGGAGGAATGCAGTATACCTCCATGTTTTGTTGTGTCAGTGTGTGTATGTGCATATATTATCTATTGGGATGAATTTCATGGATTCAACTGTATACGTACTTCTGGGCTACCCTGTACCTACATATCTTTATATACACATACATGATTACATGCACCGGTATGTGTGCATATGTAATTGAATGCTTGAGGAATGAAGGCCCTCTCCAATGGGCAGGGTCCCCGGCTGAGAGGCAGGAGCCCTGATTCTAGACTTGGCTCTGCCCATAATGGGCAGAGTGACCCTGAGCAGCCCCCTTCCTCTGTCTGGACCACATCTGTCCGTCTCTCCCGTCTCTCTAGAATCACTTCTCATCACAGAAGGCAGAATGACCCTTTGAAATGTCAGTCCTCTCGTCAAAGCCTCCAACAGTTCGCACATCTGTGAGAATACAAGCCACAGTTCTCAGATGGTCTTTACAAGCTCTTACGGGACCCTAACGTAGCACTGCGCGATAGAACTTTCTGCAATGATGGAATGTTCTAGATTTGCTCTATTTAATATGGTAGCCACCAGCCATGTGTGGCTATCGAGCACTTGGCATTTGACTAGTGTGGCTGAGGAGTTGGTGTCTAGCTTGATTTTATTTTAATTAATGTAGATGTAAATGTCAGGAGCCACATGCCTCCAAATTGCCCAGGGCAGCCCTAGCTCACCTTCTTCCCCCTCCACTCCTCCTTAACCCCGCTCACTTCCCTGACCTTATCTCCCCCATTTTCCCCCTCATTCTCTCTGCTCCAACCACTTTGGACTCCTCACTGTTCTTCCACCTCTTCAGATTTAGCCCTGCCCCAGGGCCTTTGCATCAGCCACTCCCCCTGGGCAGTTTCTTTGTTAATGCTGTTTTCCGCTCATGGTCTGTCTCCTCCGTCTGGAATGTTAGCTCCATGAACACAGGAGCCTGTTTCATACATTTGTGTTTCTCAAACTTCTAGAACAGTGCCTGGCACACAGCAGGTGTTCTGCAAATATTCATTGAATAAAAAAAAAAAAAAGAACAATGACCTCTATTCTGGTTTTGCTTATGGAGAAGGGTGGTCTAATCACTCATGTGCCATGTCCAACCTCCCCTGTCTCTCTTTGGCTCACAGGATCCCGATTCCCTAACTCTCCCATGTGCACGCAGATGGAAAGCTTTGCACTTGAACGAGCAAGCCGGCCGTTCTGGAGCATCCTGGCTTTAGGTGACTTGTAGGGACAATTTTATGGTTGACTCAGTGGAATACGCTGACCAGAGAGAGGGCGCAGCCTGCAGAGGTAGAGCCCCTTTGGTGGCTGAGTCCCTGGGGGACCCCTCCTCTCTCCAACCTCCCCCCACCCCAACACACACACTTCCAGGACTCTGCTGCCCTTCTGTGCCGAGTGGAGAAGCTGGGGTGGTGAACCCATATTATTATTTACGCAGCATCTCCCAGCTCTTCGCTCCTGACCCACCTTCCTCACATCGAGGACAGAAGGCTGGCTCTTTGGGGGGGAAGCCATGGGTTTTGATTCCCAGAAACGCACACAGCCAAGGGGAACAAGAATTTGTTCCTCCTCTCGGACCAACCCCATCATTGTATGCATTTCCTGGTCTTCAGGTTGATCTAGTTTCCCCCTTGGAAGAATTTCTCCTTGAAATCTCTTTGTGAACCTGAATGCTCCCCAAATATAGAGGCAGCCTAGACTTCAGAAATTCTGTGTTGCTTTCCTCTGCTTTGGAACACGTTGTCCATGTAACAATACCCAGATCTCCTGAGAGATGAGGAAGGCTGTTTGCTTCCTGGCGGATCGGTCCCCATAGCCCCACTCAGCGCAGCTCCGACAACTATTTATAAACGCCAGGCCACTCGGCTCGCTGGAGCAGCCCTTTCGTCTTGTGGCCAAACTAACTCTGTAAATGGTGGAAAGGCATTTCGATTTCTCTTCTGCCCAGCTGACAGTAGGTTTACAGTTTATAATCTGGCCTTTGTAAAAGCATTTGTCAGCCTGGATATTTCATTTTAAGCCCGACCACCCATGCAGAGGGACAGGCAGGAAGCGGCCCTTCACTTGCACCCACGGTCAACTTGGAGGTTGGCTGCAGAATCACAGAATTCAGTCGCACAGGGGGGACTTTTTTGGCATTATCTCCATCGCATCTCGGCAGCGAAGGCAGCCGTTGTTTATACTAAGCGATTCCTGAATGCTAAATTTGGAAATCCTACGTAGTCCTCTAATCCTCCAGGCCCCGAGCAAGAGGGGGCCTTCTTTGAGAAGCTTCTCCACTCTCTCGTGTTCCTCGGGTCTCCAGTTGAACCTCCCAGCACGACAGGGAAGGCCTTGGGAGGTTGGGGACCAGGCAGCCGGGGCCCACGCCAGCACCCAAACGAGCACTTCTCCTGTCAGCCAACGAGGCGCTCCGAGGCCGGCCGGCGGTTTTGTTTTTAAGTGTCTCTGTCCACATGTATATAATATGGCTCCCGGTGGGCCAGCCCAGCCTAAGCTTTGGCAGGAGCTCAGGGCTTTGGTCCATGGTTGTGGACCTGGGAGGAGGAGGAGGTCTGTGCACAGAGAGCTTTAATTGATAAGGAATCTGGTAACCCGAGCTGGCACGATAGCACGGAAGGAATGGAATCTAGTCAATAACACTCGCGTTTTATCTACCAGGCTTGAAGATGTTTGCAAGGGAGGAAATAACCGCGTTTCAGCTGATAGATGAAGACGCTAGAGTCCGTGACGGTTCATTTACAGAACACCCTCCCCGGCCCACACCCCGCCAAACTCCTCTACCTGTGCAAAAATGTTGGATTTTGGGTTTGTGCTTTCCTGCTGTCGTGGCAACATCTTATCACATACCAGCTGCCTCCCAGAGGTTGTGCCCACCCTCCTCGCTGCTGCGGGCTCAGCTCACAGCTCTAGGGGTGTGATCTCGACACATCACCGCCTTTGGGGACTTGAGGATAAGCTGGCTGATGGGGACGTGGATGTGTGAAACCCAGGTGGCGCTCCAAGCAGTGTCCTAACTCCCTGCTTTCACCTTTCTTCTTGCCCTGGGGTTACATTTTTGCCGGCTACACTCTGGGCATGTCCCAGGCTCCTGCACCTACCTAGAGACAGAAGGAAGAAATCACTCCTGTTTGGATCGTGGGCTGTGTGCCAGCGACTCACTTATGTCGGGTCACTTTATCCTGTCTCAGGTTGGGGGGGGTTCTGCCAAGCAGAGCCTGAGGCAAGGGTTCTCACACAAGTGGGTGACATAGGAGGCAGTCCCAGGACACACTAGGGGAGGGGTGACTAAGTGGACAGGGCAGGGAAGGAGCCGATGCAGCGTACTTTGTCAGGCAAGCTATACGGAAGGCCATCAGAGCCTGACCCCTCTGGGGCGCTCCATGGGACAGTGTAGAACATGTACTTCAGAGCTGTCCAGCCTAAGAGTACCGGGAGCTGGGGGCGTGCCCCACTAACTCATTCACCCCCATCTCCCTTGGCTGGGGAGCATTAGTTCCCTGACTCTCCTGACCTACCATATGCCTGAGCAGAGCCAGTTCTTTTTCTTTTCTTACTGTTTTTGACAGAGACAGAGAGAGAAGAGAGAAGGGGGAGGGCCCAGAGCAGTCTCCATAGTGCTATGTCATCAATTTTTGATATCATTTTACTCCACAGGTGGGTGTGGGGCTGTGCAGGGCAGAAGCCAGGCTGGGAATCTTCTGAATGGGAGGCTCACCCCTGCAAGCTGCGGGACTCCTCCATGGGAAGCATGCCCAGGGCAGGAGCTGAGCCAGGGGCCTCCCACATGGGAAGCACATCCCTGTTCAGCATATGGGTTCGCACAAGCTGGGGCTGGAATACAATCCTCAAACCCTGGGCTGCAAGACGAGCGCTCAACCCACTGAGCCATCCCAGCATCCCCCACAGAGACAGTTCTTACACCTAGACAAGCCCTTGGGCAAAGAAGCACAGGGGTAGGCAGTTGGAAGTCAGACTGGAATTTGCTAAAATGTCAAGAGTGAGGGCTATGATGGGCACAGAGAGCCTATGGCTACTCAAATAGAAAGGGATGGAGACGAAACCCACACCTAGGTGGTCTCATATTCTCAACTGCCACCCCACTGCCCCACCTATCAGACACAAAACCCGGCTCATTCAGCATATTGCCCTCTCTCCAAAGCAGGCTCTAGTTTCTGTTCATGCCTTACCAACTCAAATGTCCATGAAAGCACCTGGTTTCTTGTAAGGGACACAGATTTTATTTTGGATAGATTTCTCACGTGCCGCATTGCAAATCATCTAACCTCAAAGACTGATGTTAGTCTTAAAGTGACTATAACCAAAATCTGTTGGGAATATCCAAGCTATATCCAGATTCAATAGTTCATACACAAACATATTTGACCCTCTAATAAATTAAGTCTCTAATATATAGGAGAGTAGTGGAGACTAGTTTTTGTGAATGACTGCATGGATGTTGGGTTGGGCTGAGCATTTCCTCATGGAGACAGGCATAGAATAGCTTCAGATCTCTTAAATAGTAATGACCTAATACATTCTCTTCTCTAAGAATTGACAACCTAACCTAGACTAGAGATCAAATCCACTAATGTCACCAATAAAGACATCACAAGTCTGAGTGCGAGGTACTTGTAGAGAGGTGGGCACAAAACTAGTTTAAGTCATTTAGCTAGTGGAATAGGATGACATTACACTACCATTTGTTTTTACAGATATTTACAGACTATTTACATTTCAAACCATATAACATTCCTCTTACTCAGAAGATTAATTAGCTCATAATATGAATTATAATCCTCACACTATTTTTGATACTAAAAAAAAGCTCTAAAGTGATACCTGCATCCCCAGTCATTTGTTAATAATGCTCACATAGACCAACACATTGACTTTACTGAATGGCACATAACATTCAGTAAAACCTAATGTAGTTTTGGCATTAACCTAGAGATATTTATATAGTGGTTCCTCGAATTGTTAATTTAACATAAATTCTTTCTATGAAGTCTTATGTAGGATTTCCACATGTGAAATGATAAACATGAAGCTGTTTTGATAGAATTGGGTAAAGGGTTCTGGTCGAAACTTCTATTCCACCCCTCACCCCCTCTGCCCAATGGTATTTGCTCATGTACCTCCATGCAACTGCAAAGATCGAAAATAGCATCATGAAAACCACTAAACAAGACAAAGTTCTATGTGTGACATGAGAAAAGTAAGGCTAAGTGATGTTAAGTCACTTAGGTAACATACCAGAGCAGGTCTGAAGGCAGACCCAAATCAGAGCTCAGCTCTCATAACTCTGGGTTGCTCCCTCTAGACTCACAGATAAACCAGGAAATTCAGTAGAGACTCCAGAAGGCTCTCACGCCTTAGCATTCAGGCTAAAGGGGCCTTAGAATAAAGGCTACTCTAGACTTTCCTAACAAAGATTAAAAACAAGCCTCAGAAGGATCAAGCTGATTTTCAAGTAACTTAACCTCCTGCCAAAATAAATTTCAACCCTGTTTAGCAAAAGACAACCAAATCCAACAACTCAATAACAAGCATTTGTAATGTTTGGCATCCAATCCAAAATTACTAGATGTGAAAAGCAGTAAAATGTGACCTATAACCTGGATTAAAAATCGGTCAAAAGAAACGGAGCCAAATGTTAGAATCAGCATGGAAGGGCTTTAAACAGCTTTTGGAGAAGACTCAAGGATTTAAAGAAAAACATGAACATAATGGAGAAAGAATTGGAAGATACTAAGAAAAAAAAAAAAAAAGGGATATTTAGAGCTAAAATACTATATCTGAAAATAGAATCGCCATGGGTGGGTTTTACAGAAGATGAATCTTTACAGAAGAAGAGATAGGTGGACTTGTAGGCACAGCACGTAAGCCACATAAACTGAAACACAACTTCATGGGGCAGTGTCAAACAGTCTAATGTGCATGTAATTCAAGTCCCAGAAGGAGGGGATAGAAGAAAAAGAAGTGGGAATCATTGAGAAAACAATGGTCAAATTTTGTTCAAATTTGATGAAAATATAAACCTGCTGATCCAAGGAGATCAAGCAAACTCAAGCAGGATAAACAGAAAGAAAACCACACCAAGGCACATGATGAAACTGCTGAAAAACAGGGATAAAGAGTAAAAAGCAAAAGCCAGAGGGAAAATAAAAAGGACACACTGACTTCAGAGGAATAAACATAAGAATGCTTGGAGACTTCTCGTCAGGAAAGGCAGCCATCATGGCTGCAGGAAGCTGGTCACAAAGGAAGCTGGATTAGGAAGCCATGGTGAAGCTTCCGGCTAGAAAACCATGCCAGCCCTGCAATGTGCCATGCCAGGAAAGAGTGTGCCTAGCATGCTGCCTCTCTATTCATGAGATTCAGCTCCTGTGGTAGACTGGATCGTGGTTCAACAAATCTCCACTCCCTCCCCAACCCCAACCTCCATGGAAGGAATGCATTTCTTCATTGCTTGGCTTTCAGCTTCGCCCTGTGGCTTGCTTTGGCAAAGATATTAAGCAGACATCACACTAGCAAAGGTCTGACATGAGCTTACACAGTTGGGTTTTTCCTCTTGCACTCCTTTCTTTGATTGTGAGAACAACGTACCCTGGCTAGCCCGACCCCTAGCTCAGAGCCTAGCACAGCTGAGCCGGCCCGAGATCAGCCAAACCTCAGCAGATGCATGAGCGAGAAATAAATATTTATTCTTGCATGCCACTGTATGGCCCTCTTTTTTTTCTTTTAATCCATTCTGAAATTTGTTTGCATATTCATTTTGTTGTCCAAATGTATAACCTAGAGCAAACCGCTTAACCACTCTGGGTCTCAGTTTTCCTGTTCTGTAAAATAGGATGTCAGATTAAATCAGTGGGTTCTAATATTTTCACCACAAAAGAGCTCTTTTCTTAGTTTTCCACCCAAAGCACATTTGGAAAGAGTCTATTTTACTTGAAGAAACTGACTTTGTTAAATTATAGCTGATTAACACAAATAAGAAAAATAAAGGCATATACAACTAGGAAGAAAATGAGCTCAAAGATATGAAATAGTAATCCATCAGGAGCATTTAATTAACGCAGGCAAAACATCACAAGGAAGGGTACAGTTCCCATGTGTTCTTGTAAAATAAGGAAATGAGTCCAAGGATCCTTCTAGACTATCTCCCAAGGATCTGTGTTGGGAATTATCTCAGACATTTAAGTCTCCAAGTTCCACTCTGTCTAACTGGGTTAGGAGAGAAGTTCCTGCCTTCTTGGGAAGCAGAGAGATACTCTTAGCAAGAAGAAAGGTGACAATGCATCTTCATCACCTCTCTTTGGCTCTTATGTTTCAGTTTATACTCACTCTCCTGAAATGCTGACCATTATCCATATTGTGGCCCTTTAGCTCTCAGGCCAACCTCTTGTCCACTAATTTGTGTTTTCTTTGTTGTCATTAGTTTGTTTTTAAATTTTAGGGGATGCGGGATAGCTCGGTGATCAAGTGCTTGTCTTGCAATCCCAAGGTCCGGGGTTCAATTCCCAGCCCCTGCCTGTGCAACCCCGTAGGCTGAACTGCGATGCAACTGGTAACAGCCAGTTGGCTTGGCAGTGAAGGTTCTCATCTCCCATGCAGGAGGCCCCCAATTCAGTTCCTGCCCTGCAGGGACCCACATCCACCTGTGTGGAATGAAACCATGTCACAACAAATGATGTACAACTATAGAGACTGCTCTGGGGACTCCCACCTTCTCTCTCTCTCTCTCTCTCTCTCTCTCTCTCTCTCTCTCTCTCTCTCTCTCACCTTCTCTCAAAAACAGTAAAATAAATCTATAAATTTTGGACCTGCTCTTCCCTGTCCCTTACTTTCTGCCCAATATTTGACCCACTGCCTCCATCTAACAGCTGTCTTCATGTGCGTGCCCTGAAGGCAACCCCTGAGATGAGTGCATGAGTGCCCGGTGTCTTTGGGAGTGACCTCTGAAAGCACAGGTGAGTAGGTGGGGAACGAGTCAGGGCTACCACCCTATCTAACAGGACTCAGGGATCTGCTGATGAACTATGCAGAATGCACTTCAAAGTTGTCCCATTGAAAGATGGGGAGCCTGGGGCATCTACACACCAAACCCCACTCCTCATTGATTGAAGGTTCCTCCTAGAGGCATGATCACAGTATCACTGGGATGCCCTGCCTGTGAACTAATCGAATTCGCACCATGCTGGAGAAATCTTTAGGCAGAGGTGGCAACAGATGCAGAGGCTGAGATGGGAAACAGTCAGGGTACATGGGAACCACCCAGCACAGCAGGAGGTGAACTTCAAGATGAGCTACTGAAGGTGATGTCAACAGGACCTCCTGCAAAGTAATAACCACCATTAGCGATTGACATATGCCAGCTACAGTGCTCCGCTCTTTACAGGCATTATGTTACTGACCTTCTCACTAATTCTACACAGTCAGTATTACAGTTTTGCCCCTTTCACGAGTGAAGAAAGCAAGGCTTAGAGGGGTGACATATCTTGCCCAGAGTCACCTAACTTGTAACTGACATAGCCAGGATTTGACTCCAGCCTCGGGAGCACCAGACCATTCTCCTTCCCTTTGGCCATGACTCTGAAGGCTCCTTCCGCTTTGACCTCTGACCTTTGGCACATCCCAGCTTCATTAAAAGTATCACTTGTTCTCCTCTCTGAACCACTGTCCATCTCTGATGATCTTTGCTGATGATGGGCGCTCACCACTTGAACCCCATAGCCAGAGAACTCTACAGGCTGCTCCCAGCATGCCTTGCTCTGATAGACGTAGCCAAGCCTGCTATTGCTCACAGGGGTCTCGCAGATGTGTGCAATTAGAGGGCAGGGGAGGGCCCGCATCAGAAAACATAATTCTGCAAAGGATGCCACAAGAGCTTTGTCAAGCATACCAGCCTCAAGTGATCAGTGCCCGGGGAGCAGGGAGGGCGACCGTCATGCCTTCTGGGACAACACTAACCCTTCCTCTGACCGCATTTAAGAGGTTTGCAGGAAGAACAAAGAGTTAGCGGGCTAGATGACCTGCATAATCCTGGCTTGGTTGGTTAGGGTAATTCCAGGACAGACAATGATTAAACTGCTTATGGTTTTGGCTTTGAACCCACAGAGCTCAAGGCAAAAGGAGAATGATCTAAGAGCCAAGTCCATGTGGAACCTTCAAAAAGGGATCTGAAGGCTGTGGCAAAGCCCACCCATCCCCAAGCCATCGGTCCTCACTGTCCCAGGATTCCTCATGCCTGAGTGGTGTCGTGGGAGAAGGGACTCAGGAGTCAGTGAAACCTGAGTTCAAGTCTCCATCCTGTTACCAACTAGTTAATTTCCTAGGGTCTCTATAACAAAGTACCCCAAACTGGGTGGCTTGAAAAAACAGAAGTTTATTCTGTCACAGTTCTGGGGTCCACAAGTTCAAAATCAAGGTGTCAGCGTGACCCCGCACCCCTCTGAAGGCCCTGGAGAGGAATCCTCCCTTGCCTCTTCCGGTTGCCAGCAATCCTTGGTGTTCCTTGGCTTACAGCTAATTAAGTTTGAATTCTTCTTCCACCTTCATGTGGCTATCCTGTCTCTGTATCCAAATTCCCTCTTCTTATAAGCACACCAGTCATTGGATTAGGGCCCACCCAAATTCATATGACCTCATCCTAACTTAATTATATCTGCTAACACCCTATTTCCACATAAAGTCACATTCACAAGTACCAGGGGATTAGGACTTGAACGTAGCTTTTGGGAGGACACAATTTAACCCACAAGTGACTCTGCATAGTTATCTTTAAAAGTCTACTTAAAGTGTGTTCAGAAGACCAACGCTGGTCTGCTTACAAACTTTGATAGCAATCTGAGGTGGCTGTGACATTTAATGTTCCCAACACTCTGAATTTTTTTTATTGTTAAATTTATTGGGGTGACATTGGTTGGTAACAATTACATAGTTTCCAGGTGTACAATTCCACATGACATCGTCTATGCATTGCTAGATTTTTTTTTAATTTTGAATTTCTGGTGGCTAGATCCACAGCCCTACCGTTCACACTGAAGTTCTCGGCTCTCACTGCCAGCAGCCCACCTGGTGAGTTTGATTGACGGTATCTGTCTGGAGCTTGCTATTGAATGAGACGAGTCCACTGAACGGGTTAACACAGAGCTCTGTGGGACACACGTACACATGCACACACACACTGTGTCTTCTACTAGAGCTGACCCTGGTGGTCTTTAACCTGAGCCCCCTCCCCCAGGTAGCCAGGCCTCTGCCTTGGGAAGCCTCAAAGCCATGTACCCCATTATCTCCTCCAATAGCAGTAATTCTTCAGAGCTCTGCACCCTGGCCACCCTCTTAACCATGGAAAATAATTCAATCTTGTCCGGGACCTTCACGGTCAAGAAACTTTAGTGACTAGTTCTTCAGTAGCAGGGCTGTCACTAGTTCATACGACAGATTTTATGCCCCAAATTTGACGTTAAGAAATATCCCATTGAGAAGCAGAAAGGAAACAGCTCTTCAAAGAAAAAGCTGCTTCCTGTGCCACCAGCCCATTTTAATTACTACCCAATAATTCAGATAACAAGTTAACAGATGTTCATGGGACGGTCAGGCAAGGTGCCTCCCTCATGGAAGATAGAGGCTGACCAGACGCACTGTTCTAAATGGGACAGAAAACAACAGTACTGCCCCATTTCAAATGGTTCCGGGGGTCACCCTCATCCCACTAGGCTAAATTCAAGGTGTCAGGAGGTTGACCACATGTACCATTTGAAATGGAACAGTACCCTTGTCTTCTGTCCTGTTTAAAAGGGGAGATCTGGTCAGCCTAGGGAGATAGCAAGGAATAACAAGCCTCAATGAAGAAGGAGACGATCCAGCAGGCAGAAGGTTAGCTGGCCATCACCCAGGTGCCAACCAGACAAAGCTCAGTGGGCCAGCTCCTAACAGCTCCTTACTCACAGCACAGGGAACAACTAGAGCATTGGCATGTCCCCTCAGCCAAGTCCCACAGGGTGAGGTGCTGAGCCCACATGGTGGCTATGCGTGCATTGCACTGTGCCCCAGCTGAGAGACCCAGGGCCAGGGGCTCAGCACCCTTAATAACAAGCAGTAAGCAAGGTGAGGTCACCTTGACCTTCTTAACTGTCTACTTGACCAGCCACAAAATTGGCTCCATGTCAGGCAATGGCTAAGACAGGTGAGCGTCTTGACCTGATGTTCAGTAAGAATATGCAATGAGCCTGGGGGCCCAGGCTGGACTGGTTCTTCCAACAGAGCCCACCCCTCAGCTTAAAAAATAAAGTTTAACACACAGCTGCTGCTCCCTGGGTGGGCCTCTCTCTTGAATTGTACTGAATTATCTCATGCTTGTCTTTAGATGTTTACTACACTCACGTGTATTAATGTCTATTAATAATATGCAGTTGGGTTTGACGTGATTCTCAACTTCATATAAATAGTGTCACACTAGGTATCTCCTGCTTGGGCTCTTTGCACTCAGTATTACATTATGGAAACTCACCTGTGTTCATGTGTACAGCTAAAACTCATTCATTCTTCCCTGCCATGCAATATTCTATGATGTGAACATCTGATGATTTCTTTTTCCTTCTGTGAGGGGCATGTGGCTTGTGACCACTTATTTGTCATTATGAATTGTTCTTGTAGAAACATTCTTAAACTAGTTTTCTTGTACTCATTTGGGGGACTTTCTCTAAGAAGCGGTTCTCCAAGTGGAGTCCTCCAACCAGCAGCATCAGCATCACCTGACAACTTATTAGAAAAGTCAGGGAAACTGGGATGGCTCAGTGGGTTAAGCGCTCACTTTGCAGCCCCGGGGACTGAGGATTGAATCCCAGCCCCGGCCTGTGCGGACCTATATGCTGAACTGGAGTGTGCTTCCCATGTGGGAGGCCCCCAGTTAAGTTCTCTGCCCCAGTTTGGCCCCTGGCTCAAGGGGGTGTGCCTCCCATGCAGGAGGTCCCCAGCTTGGTCCCCACCCTGTGTGGCACCCACCCACCTGTGTGGAACAAAACCATGTCGAAAACTCATGACATACAACTATGGAGACTGCTCTGGGCCTTCCCCCTTCTCTCTGCCTCTCTCTGTTTCTGTCAAAAACAATAATAATAATAATTAATTAATTAATTTAAAAAGAGAGATTTAAAAAAATTTAAAAATTAAAAATAAATGAAAAGTCTTTGCTCCACCATTCCACCACCCAACCAAGACCCAATGAAACCTCGAACTCATGAATGGGAGTCAAGGAATGAGTGAGTGGGTGAGCAAAGATTCGACCTTGGCCCACATAGATCTCCTAAAAGAGCAGCAAGGAAAAAACATCGACAGAAAGTCACGACGACAGATAACCCAATTAAAAAATGGGCAAATGATCTGAGTAGACACTTCTTCAGAGAACATACACAAACGGCCAAGAAACGCATGAAAAGATGCTCAATATTATTAGATTCTGGGGAAATGCAAATCAAAACCACAAAGAGATAATACTTGACACCACTAGAATGGCCACAATCAAAAAGACAGCCAATAACTAGTACCAGAGAAGATAGGGAAACATTAGCCCTCATGCACTTCTGGTGGTAATGTGAAATGGTGCTGCATGTCAGAAAACAGTCTAGCAGCTCCTCAAAAGTTCAATATAGAGTTACCTTATCACCCGACAATTCTACTTTTAAGTATATAGACCCAAGAGAAATGAAAACATACATTCATATAAACACTTGTTCACAAATGTTCACAAAATGGAAACAACCCAAATGTCCATCAACTGATAAATGGATAAACCAAATGAGGCCTATTCACACAGTGGAATATTATTTAGCGATAAAAAGAACAAAGTTCTGACACTTAAAGTGTACGGGCACCTTGAAAACATTATGCTGCATGAAAGAAGCCCAGCACTGAAGATATATGATGCCATCATACGAAATGTTCAGAAGAGCAACTCCATGGAGACAAAGAGTAGTCGATCAGTTGTTACCCAGGAATGGGAGGAAGAAGAAAATCTTTGATCAGTAGCGTCTGTTAAAAAAGCAAGTCAGTAACAGCCATAGCATCTAGCTAACAGTGATTGCTGACGGGGATGAAAATACTCTAAAATTAATTGTGGTCACGGTTGCAGAGTTTTGTCAGTACACTAAAAACCATTGAATTATACACTTGCCTGAATGACTTGTGTAAGATGTAAACTATACCTTAATAAAGATAAATACATCACACACACAGAGAACAATCGCATTGAAAATGTTCAGGAACCACGTTCTGTTTTATGAGCAGCCTGGAGAACATGCACAGGACACAGTTCCTGAGTCAGGCACACCTGGATCCTAATCTCCAGCATGGATGAGTGTCTTTGCCTCTCCACACTTCACTTTTCCCCTTTGCAAAAAAGAGCTAACAGCGCCTCGCTCCACAGACTGCTGGGAGGGTTACATGTGATCAAGTGGGGGCACTGGCCACAGGGCTTTGTCTCATGCTAGGGCTGACTCAGTGTCATCAGATGACTCCTGATGTTACCAGTCACAGGCCAAGCACTGGTCAGGACTCAGCTGCATGCTAGGGGTTGTATAACCTGGAAAATCCAGTGTTGGGGTGAAGGGTGTCAAGCCCTAGCCATAAGGCATGTGGGATGAGCTTGAAAGGAATTCCAGTTTCTATTTAACATGTTTGTTCCTGGCACAGAGACTGATACTCCTCAAAACAGAGAGGGTAAGAAAAATCCTGCTCAGCGCAAGGACAACCATGTAGAAAAATGACAAAAGACAGAGGCCATTTCCCTCCAACTTCAAAAGGCCGCATCTGAGCTGGGCCTGGTGCTACCAGGGTCTCTCACCCAACCCCCACCTCAGCTCAGAGGAAAAAAAAAAAAAATCCTTGGACAGGATCCATCTTTAACTCACTTGCTGTGTCTGAGGCCCAGACATACGCTGTTTAGACAGCCTGTTTCGGTGGGTGGTCAGGCCGGGAGACCCGCGTGCAGAGTTTATAGAAGGTCCTGGCACAAATGAACTGTTGACGACCAATTGGAAGGGCTCAGTGAAATCACAACATGTAAAAAATGAAAAGGGGGCCCTTTGCCATGCA
The DNA here is from genome assembly GCA_004027555.1 of Craseonycteris thonglongyai. Taxonomy (NCBI): domain Eukaryota; kingdom Metazoa; phylum Chordata; class Mammalia; order Chiroptera; family Craseonycteridae; genus Craseonycteris; species Craseonycteris thonglongyai. The sequence continues at coordinate 99,675 of PVKE010000241.1, read as the reverse complement.
GGGGGGTGGGGGCGGGGAGAAAAAAAAAGGAAAGAAAGCCCCATTTGGAAAGAATTCGAGCAACCACAATAAGGCCACGCACAGAAGTCTTGCCATCAGACACATGCGTCCTCTGCAAAAAAATCAGGCCCTTTCCTTCCCTAACACACACAGCCCCTTTTTTTTTTTTTTTTTTAGTTTCATAGATTTAAATAGTTTTTCTGCATCAAATACAAGAAACAGACCGACATTTTCTCATCCTCTGTGATGTGGAAGGCTAATATTTGGCCATTTACGCTCCATTGGAGACCATTTCTGGGAGAACAAGGCCCCTTTCCAAGTTGGTGGCCAGCCCGCCCCGACTGGCCACCCGCACCCACCTTCAGCGACCAGCGCAGGTCTGAATGAGGAGGGGCCCCGCTTCTGCAGGTTTAGACACAAAGGCTTGGCTAAGGGAATGTGGAGCTCATCAAATTGGAAACCTCATCCTGCGGCACCAGTGTTGGCGGAAAGATGTGGAACGGTCCTCTATGTGGATATCCGTGTCCAGCAACAGTTCAGACAGTGAGAGGCAGTGCGGTGTGAATTCTAGAACGTGCCCACAGCCGCTTCAGGTTCCTTTTGTTTGAACAAATAAACGGCATTGCAATGGATCCAAAGACCCCAGGAGGGGAAGCCGGGATGGCTCAGTGGGTTAAGTGCTCACTTTGCAGCGCTGGGGACCGGGGATTGAATCCCGGCCCCGGCCCGTGCGGACCCATATGCTGAACTGGGAGCTCCCCCAGTTCAGTTCTCTCTCTGTCTCTGTATCTCTCTCTCTCTCTCTCTCTCTCTCTCTCTCTCTCTCTCTCTCTCTGTCAAAAATAAAAAAAATTAAAATAAAAAAGACCCCAGGGTTTCCTACCTAGAGTCCCCCTGACATGTCATTTTTAGTTCTTTTGTTTTTTGTTTATGTTTTCCTTTTTTGCTTCTTACTATTACTCTCACAAGTATTCAAGAACAATCCATAGCTTTATTTTGTATTTTAAAGAAGGGTTTAAAAGCATCTAATTGGCATTTCCTTTTAAAATTGTTTTCATTTGCTCCAAAGTCTGTCTGCGGCGTGCGTGGACTTGGACGTGAATTATTCTGTGGATGAACAGTTGCGCTCCCCTCAATGACCAGGATGCACACCCACCCATTCTCCTGTAAGGTAGGTGGCTGGCAGTTTTGACTATAGATTCTTGTAGTGAACATTCTCCCGTGCACACCCACGGAAATAAAAGAGCACGTGCAACAATTTCTCCAGGAATGAAAAGTGTGTCATGAGGCTATTTGTCTTCAATGTTACTAGCTGTTGCCAAACTGCCGTGTAAGGAGAGTGCGCTGAGGTCCATTCTTAACATATAGACATGCTTCCCACTCCTCCGTGTTCAGATGAAATTAGGGGTTGTCACACTTCTAAGTTTTGTCAATACAATGAGTCTGAAAGGCCATCTGATTGTCCTTTTATGATTGTTTTACCACTTTTCAGTGAAGTATTAACATATGGTTTCGTCTTCTGTGAATTACCTGTTCATATCTTTGCCTACTTTTCGGTTAGGTTGTCTTTTACTATTTATTGATCTGTTTAAAAATATTTTACAAACTTGGACAATTAAACTACTGACAAACCCGAGTGCCTGAGACGTTTTCAGAGCTGTTCTACGAACACTTCCGATGTCACCTGCCACAACCGTAGTAATTTACAGATAAGAAAACGGGGAAGGTGGGGAGAGTGTTCTTTGTGCGCGAGTGCTGTGATGTAACTCAAGGCCAGGGGGCTGGCAGAGGTCATTTAAGATGAAAACATCTTCTTCCAGTCCCTGGGGTCTCCCCTTCCCACTTGCTTTATGGTATATTTGTGAAGAACAAGAGAAATTGAGGTTTTAACTTTAGTATAGTCAAATTTACCAACTCCTTTAAGGGTTTGTAATATTTGTGTGGAAAGAAACTGTCCTCACTCTAACACCAGGAAGATATTCTCCTGCAATTTCTTCTACAAGTTTTCACTTTGCCGTCCACCTTTAGACATGCATCTAATTTTGTTTCCATACACGTCTAATTTTATTTTATTTTAGTATTTTATTTTATTTGCTAGATAAACATCTACCCTGACTTTGGGGCTGCACTAATCAATTATGGATTAATAAGTATAACTGTGTGACAGACTGAGATGCCACCTAGGCGCTCAGGTGGTCATGTGGGAACTGCAGATACAATCACAAGAGGGGTCTGAGTCATAAACACATTGACAACTCTTGATCTGCAACCAAAGTTTATTGCCTTTGAGATTATGAGAGCCCCACCCCTCCAAAAAAAAAACTGGAATTAACCGTAATTTTCCATGTATAAGAGTACACTTTTCTTTAAAATTGTTAAACCCAAAATTGGGGGATGCCTTATACACAGGGTAACCTGTGTATTGATTCCTTAATGTTGGGTTAGAAAAGTAGGGATTGTCATATATATGGGAACATCTTGTACATGGAAAAATATACAGAGTGCCTGCTGGAGGGTAGGCCCCCTTGTAGTACCAGCTTCCTCTGCTAGGTGAGTTTTCTAGGAACCCATCTGCATCAGCGTACAAGAGGCTGTGTTCAGCCTCGGTGAATTTATTTTTTTGAGACACTTTCAACGTATTTGCCCATTTCATGATGGGTGATTTACACAAACCACGTGGGGCATGACAACACACCTGCCTACACTGTGCTGAGTGTTCAGCAGTTTTTGACCCAAAATAGCATGACCCCCCATGCCCCACCCTCCCTAGTCACCTGATCTCACCCCCAGCGACATATTTTGTCCCCACCGGATAAAGAAAGTTCTCCAAGGGAAATGTTTTGCCCATGTGGAAGAGGTGGAAAATAAAAAATGGCAGAAGCACTAAAAGGCATCAAAATCCATGCGTTCAAAATCTGTCTTAGGGAAGTGGAAGAAGCGTCTGGCACCAAACAGAGAGTACTTTGAAGGTGACTGAAATTTAAACATGAGAATACATATACAATATTTATAAATAAATTCCCAGAGTTTTGGGGTCCCCCTCATACTCAGAGAAGGTGACAACTGCACAGAATTATTTAGGTCTCCTTTGGCCTTATGTAGACTACTCCTACACCCCACCGGGTGACACCCCACCTGGGCAGGACACCCCAGTTGGAAAGCTCACAGGCTCACCACTGAGGTTGACGTGGGCTCTGTAGGGAAACCAGTCTTGGCTGAACCGCCGCTGTATCCCTTGCATGTGTCCCTTCGTCCCTGCCTGTCTTGAAAGTGTGTAGCAGCTGCATTTACAGATGCTGAGGCCCTGGGTCTCAGGAGGTGTCAAGCCAGACGTCAAAGGTGAAGTGCATTCCAGCATCAGTGCTGTGTCTGGGTCCCAGAATTTCCCAGAGTGAGATGCCTGCTTCTGAGGGAACACGCCACATGACTTAAGAGGGACAGAGAGCACACCTACTTGTTTCCATGGTCCCCCCTCGCAGCTGACACCCACTCGCTCGTGTTTCTTACGTCCTGTGTGCCAGGTAGGCTCTTTGTCACCGAGCACGTGCTCCACGCTATACCTGACGCAGCCCCTACATGGAGGAATCGTCTGTTGAATGCACCCATGAGGGACGGGGATGGACAGAGAGGAAGCTTCCCCAGCTCTTAGTCCCGATGCGTCAGAGCCTTGAGGCTCGGCCCTCTTCCTCACAGACCCACCTGGGAGAGAGCTTGCTGCCCCTAAACCTTCCAGACCCCAGTTTCCTGCCTGGAGGCCCCTGCCAGTCTGAGAGGGAAGCAAGGACTGTCATCTCATCACCTGTCACAGGAGGTGGTCTGACAAGCGGCTCTCCCAGGGCATGGCCGGCTCTGAAGGACAGTAGGGAGCCGTGGTTGTCCTGCATCCCCCATATGCCCTGGGAGTGCCAGTTCCAGGGTCTGAGGCCACATCCCTGCTGCTGGACTTCTTGACCTCAAGAGTCTCATTGTCCTCATTTGCAAAACGAGAATAAAAGCACCAGATCCTAGGGGCATAGGTGAGTCATGCAGGCCGGCATCTCATGCTCATTTAATGCTGGCTTTATCATTTAGTCACCAAAAGACACTCTTATTGGGGATGCTGGGACAGCTCGGCCTCACAATCACAAGGTCCAGGGTTTGATTCCCAGCCCCAACCTGTACAAACCCATATGAACTGTGGCGCAAATGGTAACCTCTGGGATGACTCAGTGGCGAAGGTTCTCACCTCCCACAGGGGAGGCCCCCGGTTCAGTGCCTGTCCCACGCAGCCCCACATCCACCTGTGTGGAATGAAACCACGTCACAACTAATGATGTACAACTATGGAGACTGCTCTGGGCCCTCCCCCTTCTCTCTCACCTTCTCTTAAACAACAAAATAATTTTCTTTTTTTTAGACACTCTTAGAATCAGCCATCCAAATCAGAGCAGAGGAGGACAGGAGGCAGGAGAAAAAGGAAGTTGGGTCGAGGCCTGTGAGAAAGTGGCCCTAGGATCTCCAGTCTTCATTGCAAACATGGGTTATAAGTACACATATGGGCTGACAAAGAAAAATACGAACCGTCAAGAGGGTCAAGACCTCAGACGATGTTTATAAATATACAGAGGAAATTCCCAATTTGATGCTGCTGGGTGGGTCATGTTCTAATTCCCCCAACACCACCACCACCACCACCAAAATCTGGTGTGTGACCTTCAGCCAAAAAGCGAGGCTACTTTGACTCTTCGCTTTTAACATTAGGAAAGGGTCCCAGGTGGTATGGGTACTTATGGATGAGATGGATTCTCAAGGTGTGGATGTGGTCCTGCCGCCATAAATCCAGCCAGATGCGCCTTCTATTTAGAGAAGTGTGGAACTACCTTAGGAATGAGAGGAGAGAGAGAGAGAGAGAGAGAGAGAGAGAGAGAGGAGAGAGATGAAAAAGGGAGTGGGAGAGAGAGAAGCTAAGCATATTGGCCATTTCCAACTTTAAAACTGAGGGTGTTGCATTTTTTTTCCTATCAAAAACATATGCCAGGTTAAGGATCTAACTTAGGAACAAAATGTAACCTAGGCCACCAGGCCTGGTGGTTGGTTTCCTAGGCAACAGATCGGTCCTGACCACACTGTATTTAAGCGGGTCACTTAATCAGGTCCCCACATTATTTGTGCCACTTGCTTTCATCAACAAGACTTTTTTGTTTGTTTGTTTCAATCATTTTTATGAAAATTTTTTTTCAAGATGACTTTCACATTTCTCAGAGGGTTTGGGACATATTTGGAATTTCTCCGGATGCCTCAGGCCACTGCTGTGAGTGTGGATCAGGGGGCTGACTTCTGAGGCCAAGCTCTCTTGAAGGCTCCTTTGTACATGTCACCACGAGCACCCATCAGGCTCCCAAGCTGTCGTGGGCGCTAGTGATTCATCAGGAAACAAAACAGACTAGATCCCTGCCCACAGGACACTGACATGCTCAAAGAGAAAGCCAGCAAGGAATGCAAATCATGCACTACTGGTGTTAGAAGGAGTTCGGTGCTACTGAGGCCAGGCAGGGATGGTGAGATGAGCCACATTGGTGAGAGTGTCAGGGTATTGGCCTCTGTGCTAAATTGTCCCCGCCTGCTCTTCCTTTGATGATCATATTGATTTTTTTTTTAAATCTTTCTTTTTCCTGCTGTTGTCATCCTTGAATGTAAGTTTCTGAGCTACCAAAATAAGTGGCACACAGTCCGGTCTTCTAAAGTTCTCCCATTCACCCACAGGTCCTTACCCCAGGCAGTTATCCTGCTTTGCACACGAAGCCAACGCATCTGGTTTCAATGTCAGTGTGTAGTAGAGGCTGAGAGGTAAGAGGACTGCCAGAGGTGGGAATGAAGGCAGCAGTGAAAGGCAGAAATTGGGCTTTTAACCCACTGTGATGGCCCCAACGCTTTAAATTTCCTTTTAGCTACCTGGCTAACTTCTGAAGGAGGAGGTCTTGGCTCTTAGGGTGTGGCTCCACCAGTCCTGACAATTAAGTTTGTGAACTCATCCTAGAAAAAGTGCTACATGTCTCATTGCTGAAAGTCACTATAGTCACCTTTGAAGTACTCCCCCTGGGAAGCTACGCACCGATGCCAGTGCCTAGTCCACCCTTTCAAGCAATTGTGGAACTCTTTCTCTGGAGTGGCCATCAAAGCCATCATCGTATTACTCTTGATGTCCTGAATGTCATCAAAATGTCTTCCTTTCAATGTTTCCTTTATGTTCCGGTAAAGAAAAAAGTCATCGGGGGCCAGATCAGATGAGTAGGAAGGGTACTTCAATACAGTGATTTGTTTACTGGTTAAAAACTCCCTCACAGGCAGTGTCATGTGAACTGGTGCATTGTCATGATGCAAGAGCCATGAGTTGTTGGTGAAAAGTTCAGGTCGTTTTCATCTAACTTTTTCATGCAGTCTTTTCAGCACTTCCAAATAGTTGACTTGGTTGGCTGTTTGTCCAGTTGGTACAAATTCATAATGAACAACCCCTCTGATGTCAAAAAAGTTTAGCTACATCGTTTTGACTCTTAATTTGGATGGACAGAACTTTTTTGCTTGTGGAGAATTGGCTGACTTCCATTGTGCATTTTGAAGCTTTGTTTCAGGGTCATATAGGTACACCCATGTTTCATCACCAGTAATAACATAGCCAAAAACACCGTCTTGCCTCTCCTAAAGAAAGGTCTTGGCAAACTTTGAGCTCCTTTGGGACCATTTTTGCACACACCTTTCTCATGCCAAGATTTTCCTAACTGTTTCTCTATCATTGTTTACTTGGTCTGCTATGCTTCTCACAGTCAACCAAAATTTTTGATGCACAAATTTGATGAGTTTTTGCAATGTTTTCATCAGTTCTGTTTGTTACTGGCCATCCTGACCTTTCTTCATCAATGACACTTGACCTCCCCCCAGAAAAACATTTAATCCATTTGTACACTGCCGTTTTCTTCAGGGCATTATCCCCATCAACTTGGACTAACATGTCCATGATTTCACATCCACTCTTGCCAAATTTAACAAAAAAGTTAATGTTTGTTCCTTGCTCTAATTCAAGCTCCCACATTCTTGTGATGGCACACAAAAACACACAACAATAACTAAAGCCACGCAGCAGGACACCACCATACGTCGACATAAACACGGCTGTGAGACACCAATACACCAAGGTTGTGCAACTTTACTGAGCTGTTTGTACAGTGCTGCCAATGTAAGTGCCTGGTGGCAAGTTCCCGAACTTAATTGTCAGACCTCGTGTTTCTGCTCTATTCTGATTGATAGATGGGTTTTGCTGTATTAACACAGAACTCTAACAGATGAATGGCAATAATGGAAGAATGCTTGCATGGGGAAAAGACATGGGAATGCTTGCATGGGGGAAAGACATGTACTTCCTTGAACTACTGGCTGCCTAAGCCTCAGCACCAAGGATCCAAGACAGCACTGTGACCAAAGTCCTGAGGCCCCACTGTGTGCTGGACACTGAAGCTGGCTATCCTGCTACAACTTTAAGGACCCATGTGTACTCTCTAGGGGAGCCCCTCACCCCAGGCCTGGAGCAGCCAAGGCAGGGAGGCTGATCTGGGCTCTAGATCTCAGTCACCGTGTGACCTAGGACAAGCTACTTCACCTCTGAGTTGCCATCTCTGAAGAGGGGATAAAAATAGCCTTTGTTTCATAGGAGTGCTGAAAGAAGTGAATGCATCAATCCATGTGAAATACTTAAAACAGTGCCGGACATAGTAAGTACCGAATAATGGGTACCTGTCATTCTTATTATTAATATTCAGTTTGGGAGATGTGTGAATCCGGCATTGATAACAGTCCTAGAGTGCCTACAGCTAACACAGCACAATTCCCGGCCTATCACGAAATATCTCTACAGTGAATGATTCTTCAATGGGTCTCACACTCAGCCGCACATTGGAATCACCAGTGACCTTTAAAACTCCTGATGTCCCAGCCAAATAGACACCAATTAACCAGAACTTTGGGACTGGGATCCAGACAGCAGGAGACGGGACAGCTCACAGACTATTTCCCTGTGCAGCCAAGTCAAGAGCCCCGTGTTAATCTAGGCCAGAGGTTCTCAGGCTGCGGTCCCCAGACCCCCATCCTCAGCCTCATGTGGCAGCTGGCTAGCAATGCAGATTCTTGGACCCCAGACCTTCTGGATCAGCAACTCTGAGGGCTGTTTCACAGCGGGTGTTAGGAAACACAACAAGGCGTTGACAAGAACCCGCTGATTACTTCCACCACATTGGGGTCGGAAGAACAAAGTGAGGTTCTTGCAGGGTGTGGGCCTTGGGGCCCCTGGGAGCCCAGCTTGCTGTGGGAGACTGGGCGGATTCTCCCTCCTACACGGAACTATCTCTATGCATCCCCCCAACTCCACACCCTCAGCTTCCCTCCCAATCTCAGCTGCCTCCTCTACACAGCTCACCAGGAAGCAGAGCGTATCACAGCCATTTTTCTCCTGTCTCGGCGCAGCCATGTGGACGATAAAGGCCGCCCTCTGGTTGGGGAGACTCCCGGCTAATTAGATCCAGATGCAGCCTAATTAGTCAGTCCGCAGGAGGGCCGGGGCCTGGCCGCACTGGAGCACTCCTAATGGCCCAGGAGCATGTTGGGGAAGGGGGTGGGGCACACAGGGCATGGGTGGGCCCAGAGCCTCCCTGTCCTGCAGGCTCTGCCGGTGACTGTTGTATGTGGATGCCACCAAGGGGGAGGGGGAGGAGTACCTGCTGCGTGAGAAGGGGCACCATTGAAAACAACTGTGGGTACTAGAGCTATCACAGGGCAGCAGGAGAACCTGGGGGGGAGGCCTCAGACAGGGACACAGCCTTTTCACTCCATGCCACTGTGGAGGGCCTTCTCCCATCAGCCCCTTCTCCTAACCCATCAACTCACCTGTCTCTGACACCTCCCACAGGGGACTACGGTCCCACAGGCGCCTGGGTCAGCTAGGTTCTCTGGAAGCCATTAGGCACACAGGATGCCCCACCAGGCTTCATAGCCATGCTCGGGCCTCTGATGGGCATGTTTCCTTCCCCCCCCCCCCCTCGGACTTGCTCTGGGATGAGAGTGCATGTATTTTCCTCTGCTTCTTAGAATCTGCTAGATCCGTAGTTCTCAAACTATGGTGGTGTCTGAATCACCTGACTAACATGTTAATAAGCAGGTGTCTGGGGCCCCAGCCCCCAGTGTTTCTGATTCAAGAGCTCTGGTCTGTAGCCCAAGAATCTACATTTCTAACAAGTTCCCAGGTGATGATGATACTGCTGGTCCAGGGACCCCACTCTGAGACCCTCTCTTAACCTGGGGTCCCCAACCTGGCCACACCTCAAAGTCATCTGAAGAGTCTTTCGTGTTCCATGACCTTCCTTCTTCTAGCCTGGAAAATAGGAAAGGTGGACTTTGGGGTGGCCTTAACTGTCATTTGCTCCCCTAAAGTGGGGAGACAAGTAGCACTAAGGACAGAAGGAAGCCAAGCAGTCAGAGGGCTGCTGTGAGGCCCCAGGGGCTTGCTGGGCCTCATTACAGTCTCACTCACTCTGGGTGGCCTCATGGAGCCCATTCTGCAGATGAGGAAACAGAGACTCCAAAAGCGCAAGGACTCACTTGGAGTCACTCCTAGTCAAGCACCACCTGATTCCGACTTGGTGCTGTTTTCATGAAGTCCTGTGGCCTCCTAAGAGGCTCTGAGGCCTCAGCTCTGTCCCACCTTGCCTTGATCTTGGGAGAGTGTCTTTCAGAGTGAACACCTGTAGAAGCTGTGTCATGGTGAGGAACAACTGGAAAGCCCAAGCTGCGATCTTGTGGCTCTGCCTCTCCAAACATTGGCGTTGGGGGCCGGCAGGTGCGTGTCAGCCAGAGTGACAGGAAGGCAGAGCATGGAGCACGTGGAGAGCTTAGGCTTGGATGTGGTGCCCATCACTTCTGCTCACCTTCCATTGATCAAATGGGGCTGATGACTGTAAGGGCCACTGGGAAATGTGGTCTAGCTAGGAGCCCGAGAAGAAAATAAAATCAACTGTGATAAGCTACCTCGTCTCCACCACATCTGGTTAAGACTGAAGTGAGACCAATGCCAACTGGATTTCACTGTTAGGTGTATTTACCCCCAGAGAAATGAAACATTTCCACAACAGACTTGTCACAAAATGCTCACAACAGCCTTATTCCTAAGAGCCTCAAAATAGAGACACTGCAATGTCCACCTACAAGTGAAAGAGTGAATGAAGGGAGGTCTGTCCACACAGTGAAATACCACTCAGCCATCAAGAGTGAAGGACTAGGTGTGGGGGTGGCGAACCTATGGCACACGTGCCCAAAGTGGCACGCGGAGCAATTATTTCGGCACGTGGAATTATTGTTTTTTGTTATAAAAACATCCTGTGCCTCTTCTAGACATAAAAATAATCGATACCTCTATCTCACTCGATGGGTTGGCACGCGAGTCGAGAGAGTATACTCTTATTTCATAAACTTTGGCACTCAATCGCCAAAAGGTTCGCCACCCCTGGCCTAGGGGATGACGGGATGATCAATGGGTTGAGCACTTACTTTGTGGGCACAGGGTTGGTCCAAGGATCAAGTCCTGGTCCCAGCCCTGGTCCATGTGGACCCATATGCTGAACTGAGGCGTGGTTTCCATACAGGAGGCCCCAGCCCAGTCCCAGCCCTGCACAACCCCACATCCACCTGTGTGGAATGAAACTGTGTCAAAAACTGATGATATACAGCCCTGGAGACTGCTCTGGGCCCTCCCCCTTCTCTCTCTCTCTCTCTCTCTCTCTCTCTCTCTCTCTCTCTCTCTCTCTCTCTCTCTCTCTCTCTCTCTGTCAAACAATAAAAAAAAAAGAATGAAGGACTGATACATGCAACATAGGGATGACTCTCAAAAACATCACTCTGAGACACCAGCAACAATTGATCACGTCCATATGATTCCTTTATATGAAATTCTAGAAGGGACTAAGCCCCTTTTGAGTGACAGAAAGTAGATTGTGACTGCCCGAGATGAGTGTGGGGAGAGGAGTGGACTGCAGAGGGGTGGGGGGCTTTCTAGGAGGATAAAAATGCTCTATGTCTTCACGGTTGGGGAGTATATGGGTGTGTACATTCGTCAACATTCATCAGTCTGCTCACTTCAAATGGGTACATTGTAGTGCAGATAGATTATTCCTCAATAAAACTGATCTACAAAAAATACACACACACACACACACACACACACAGAGCTCCCTGGCTTCATGGATCGCTGTCCATATCTTCTACTCCACACCATGTGAAGCTCCCCGGTGAACCTTCTCAACCCCTATGACCAATGCCGCCTCATACTTCACAGCTCACTCAGCAAATCCATCCGGAATTAGATGAAAATGATTTAAACTCTCTCGGATAGAGGTAACCAAAGGAGCCCCTCCACATGACCCAGAGCTGGCCCAAGGCCTGTACACTTCCCAGATATATCTGAATGGATGTGGGGTGGGGGCTCGCCCCTGTCTTATTGGGCTGCTGGCCCCAAACTTGTTCTTTTGAACTAGCTGGAACCCCCACCTCCAAGGCTCCAGTCCAGGCCAAGGGCACTTTAGCTCCACCCACATCGGTCCCCTTCAGGTACCCTGGTCTTGAACCTCTGCTCTTCCCCATATCCCTCCTAACTGTTGGACTCATCTCCCTTCTTTCCCCCATTTTAACCTTGATACCCACACTCGGTTTCCTCTTTTTCCATATTAGTTTCCAATTTTCCCAATAAAAATAATACCTTCTGAGTGTTCACCAGGCTCCCGGCACTTTTCTCAGAGAATTAACTACATGAACACACCTAATCTTGACAACTGCCTTCTCAATTTCCTTCTACACATGGGGAAACTAAGGCACGGAGAAGTTAAGTACGTCACCCAGGGGCACCAGCTGAGAAGTGGCAGGTCCCGGGTTTGAACCCAGGGTGGTTGGCCTCAGGGACTGGACACAGACCCAGTAATCAGTCCACTATAATCCCTTAGAGAGCATTTAACCCACAGTATCTCAAAATTCACAAACAGCCTGTGACGTATGTTCCAGCATCATCCCCACATTGCTGAGGAGAAAGTGTTGCCTCGTGGAAGTGAAAGCACGCCCGTGGTCCCACTGCTAGGAAGAAAAAAGGATGAGAGTTGAACCTGTGACTGCAAAGCCCCCGCCCATACCCCCGGATGTTCCCTAAGGATAGAGGTTCTGTCTCCTGGGCTCTTCTCAGCCCCAGCCCCCATGATACAACCACAGCCAAGGCCCAGGCCCTACCACCAGCCCGCCGGGCACTGGAGGACCAGCAAGGCATGTGGCTGGGGCCAAGGGGGCAATGGGGAGACATGTGAAGAAGGGTGTCATGGGCAGGGTGGGTGGGAGCTGGCCACACAATAATCTGGAAGTCATATAGTAAGCTTGTTGGCTTTACTCCAGGTGAGTCAGGAAAGTCAGAGCATTTGAATCGAGGATCGAGGTGTTCTGACTTTTCACCTGAACATGTTGGCCAACGTTAGAAAGAAGCCATAGGGGACCAGGGCAGGAGCAGGGAGACCAGTTAGCAGATACTCGAGTGAGGCATGAGCGGGGCTCAGACCACAAGAGGTAATAGGGGAAGCAGGAGAGGAGACTGAATCTGGATATTGCTGAAGGCAGAGCCAACGGGATGCACACCAGACTGGATGTGGCACAGATAGACCCCAGGGCATTGGCCAAGCAACGGGAAGGAGAGCAATCATTCGCTCTTTCTTTGATATCTGGCTGTGAACAAAACAGTAGAGGCCCTTGACTTGCACACAGTATAATTCAGTGAGGGAGAAACTCTTCAAAAATAAAAACAGGAATAAGGAATGCACGTAAATGCTAAGAACTGTAAAAAACAAAAGGGAAATATGCATTCCAAAAAAGGTTAGTTCTTGGTGGGCAAAGATGCCTTATTATTTTCCATCTAGTGGTATAGCACTTGATGACCAATAAATATTTGCTGTAAAACAGATGAGAAGGGAAGGTCACAATTATTGAGCCCTTAGGGTAGGTCGGGTTCTTTGCAAAGTGCTTATGTATGCAACATCTCAGACAATCTTCACCACCACCTTTGACGTAAGTGCTGGTAGTATCTACCTTTGACTCATCAGAAAATAGAGTCTCAAAGAGACTAAAGGTTTACTTGTGGTCAGCAAACTAGAAGTAAATGGGACAGATGGGGTTTGAAGCCAGACCGTGTAGCTTCAAAGACATTGTTCTTAACAGTCACATGATTCTGTCTCCAGTTAATCCCCCATCCATCCATCCATCCACTCAATCATCCTTACAATCAGCCAGCCATCTACTCAGCCATCCTTCCATCCATCCATCCATCTATCTATCCACCCACCTACCCACCCACTGAACCATTCAACCAAACATCCACTCAACCAGCCATCCTCATCCATCCAAAGAGCACTTATTGAGCACCAACTGTGTGGCAGGCACTGCAGCTACGGCAATGAACACACCCTATAAGCCCTTCATGCTCTTGGAAATTTCAGTCTCTGTGAAGACACTGACCTGAAAGTTGAACCTTGGAGGGTGAGTGGGTGTGAGCCAAGGAGTGTAAACAGAGACACATCTGTTGGTCCATGGAATTGACTCCACCTGGAATGAACTGTCCTTGCACATGGACGCCAGAGCTTGGCCTGAAGTGGCTGAGAATTTGCTGAAAAGTTCTGCCGTGACAGGGCTGACCCAGGAACAAAATTGTGAAATCGTTCAGCTTGTCCACAAATCTCTCTGTGTTTGGAAACTTCCAGCACCACACCAGGGGCTCTCACGCTATCCTCTGAGTGCCAAAGCCTCCCACTCAGACTTCCTGAGCTCCAGAACGTTCTCTCCTGTATAGCTTACGTGTCCCCTACTCCAGGACTTCAAGCCCCTGCTGTGCTACTAATATATGGCAATGGGTGTTAATGATTCAAATCGATCATCCCAATCCCTGTCAATATGCTAGGATGATCACCCCATGACAGTAGCAGAAAGCTGGGGCACAGGGAAAAACCCTGTTCTTCAGAAACTCTTGAGGGGGATGTGTCAAATGGTGGGATTTTGGGCTCTGTACTGGATAGCTGTGTGTGTGTGTGTGTGTGAGAGAGAGAGAGAGAGAGAGAGAGACATGCAACCTCCATTACTCCTGCTTCAGAGATCAGCCTTTTAGTTTCCTTCAGGGAACTATCCCTTGGCCACTCTGACTCCACAAGAGTCAGGTGTAAATGACACTATTCCCTAGTTTCAGGGGTGAACACAGGACAACCCAAATCACAGTGACTGGTTCAGAGATGTCACGTGACCAGGCCAGAGCCAACCCCAGGGAGTTGCTGGAACAACTAAAAATGAAGTCTGCTTTTCGCATGGCCATCACTGAACTGCTAGTCTGCAAGTCCAGAGTTGCCCGAGGGCAGTACATGGAGAACTCCCTGAAAATGTCTCCAACCTACCGCAAAGCAGAACCCAGGGAAAGGAGAGAGGCAGGTTCCTACCACACTGTCCAAGCACGTCCTCCATCTACCTGTGCCTGAATGCCTGCAGCGCTCATATCCTGTGAATCATAGTCTTTTTCCCTTTTAACTTAAATGGGAAGTGAGTCTCTGTCACTTAAGACTGAAAGGATCTCCCCATGTGACATAGGAGGAGTCCCATACGACCACACATAGCATCCACCCCGTAGGAATACCATGTGCAGATTAAAGTTCTGACATCCCTCCCTCCCAAAAGGTGCCCTGATCTCAGCTTCTCTCCCAGGTAGATGCACACCCTTCTTCAGGGGCGTCTCGAGATGCCGCGTCTGGTAGCTGTGTGGCCCTGGGCAAAGCAGGTCCCCTCTCTCGGGCTCCATTTCCTCTTCAAAGCGTCAGTGAAAGTAGCAATAGAAGCCCCACAGTTTAGCTGGAGAACTCAGTGGGCTGCTGTAAGGACGTTGGCACAGAGCTCACTTACAACCCTGGCCACGACCATGGGTAAAGGGAAGAGGACTGGCCCCTGGGGCGACCGTGCAGCCAACTCTCTGTTAAGGCTTCCCCACCCAGGGTCTTTCACTTTCTCCATGAAGCCATTAGTTTGTCATTATATTTTTACAGGAGTGAAATGACGCAATGTTCTGTGCATGGGTCAGCTTCCTTTCCCAAGGTCAAGGAGAGAAATGTGTGCCTGAAAGGGACTGAGGGGGCACAGGAGGGTGATGGGGGGAGGGGGGAGGGGGGTGGGAGAGGTGGGGAGCCAGGAAGGGTATAACCAGTGTTAAAGGGGAATTATTTCTGAGAGGTGTGATTGCAGATGATTTTCAGTTAATCCCCTATGCCCTTTTGTTTAGCATTTTACCAGTTTTCTGTCATAAAGATATAGTCTTCCTCTCGTCAGACCAAAAATGAATTTTATTTTAAAGGAAAGAAGGAATTGAAAACAGAAAGAACCTGGATTTCAAAAGTTGGCAGGAGGGGAGAAGTTGGCCACTGACATAACAGAACCAGGGCCGAGGGGATTTTCTTCATGAAGAATACGAAATTGTTGACGTTCCCATTGTCCGTGGGAGTTTCTGTCCAGTGTACTTTATCTAAAATGGCAGCGAACATGAGGTTTTGTTGCTAACACTCTAGATAGAACAAGCTTGCCCAACCTGTGGCCCAGAATAGCTTTAAATGCAGCCCAATGTGAATTCATAAACTTTCTCAACATACTATGAGGTCTTTTGCAACCCATTTTTTTTTCCAGCTCATTGGCGATTGTCAGTGTTAGTGTATTGTATGTGTGGCCTGAGACAAGCCTTCTTCCGGGGTGGCCCAGGGAAGCCAAAAGATTGGACGCCCCTGCCATAAAGAACGTAGGCTGCTAAGTCCCAGTGCAGCCTGGGAGACAGAAATAGGCAAGCACAGACACACACACACACGCACAGCCCCAATTAAAATTATGACTTTTCCAATGACAAATTCGTCTGATGTGGAAGGAAACATTTTACCTAAATCTAGATGGCAGACATGGAACCAGGATCTCCAAAGCACCCCACACCCCCATCAGACATCACTTAATTGGTCACCAAACTCCTCCCACTGAGCCCAGGCCGAGTGTCACCATGACTCCTCAGGAAGCAAGGCCAGGGCATGGAGCTGGCCTAGGGGATGAGGCCTGTGTGCCGTCCAGAGCCTGACTTGAGGAGCAGATGCTCAGCGGGGGTGAGGCTAGGCGCACTGGAGCCCAGAGCAAGCCGCCGGTGTCCGGGGTCAGCGCAGAGGCTCCGACTGAGCCTGCTTCGGAAATCACTAGACAGCTGTGACTGCCACGAACAGGGTTCCCAATTCAGCTGGTCCAGGCGGAGCCTGAGAACCCGCATTTCTAACAAGCTCCCAGGGGTTGTGGCCGCTGCCGGTCTGGGACCCCTCTATGAGAATTGCTGGATTAGAGCAAGAAAAACTGAGAATTAGTTACTCAGTGATTGAGGTTGATTAGAGGGCAGGGCTGCTCAACATTAACTGCATTCAACTCAGCTGGGGGATCTACAAGATACTGTGACCTGATCTCTCGCCACCACCCCTGAGATTTCGACTTGGTACATTGGGGAAGTAGGGGGGAATGTGGATATTTTTTTTCAAAGCTCCTGCAGCTACAGCTAAACACCACCGTGATGGGACTTTCTAAAGTATTCGATTTCTATTGCCTTTTCCTGTGGTTCCTTCTAATATCCATTTTCCTTTTTATTGATTAATTTGGTATAAATTAGTTATAATTGTTCATGACTATAACTTCGGCTCCTAAAATGAAGCGTGGTGGTGGGCACTTAATCATTAGTTGTTGAGTGACTCGTCTCTCTGATGAGTGACATAGCAGTCCTAACATGGATGTAACGGGCAGGCTCGTACTAGCGCACTTCACTGTATTGTACTTCATGAGTGTTGCATTTTTGACAAATTAAAGACAAGACCATCCACCAACCAAAAGATCATAACTTGCTTTATTTTTTTTAATTGTTTGAGAGAAAGTGAGACACAGAGAGGGAGAGAGAAAGACAAGAGGGGAGGGCCAAGAGCAGTCTCCATAGTTGTACATTAGTTGCAACAGTTTCATTCCACACCAGGTGGATGTGGAGCCACAAGGGGTGGGAACCAATCTCGGGGGTCTCCCACATGGAAGGTGAGAACCTTCACCATGGGGCTCGGCTGTTACCAGTTGTGCCACAGTTCAGCATATGGGTCTGCACAGGCTGGGGCCTGGATTGGATCCCCAGACCTTGCAATTGGAAGGCAAGTGCTCAACTGGTTGAGCTGTCCCAGCATCCCCTCAACTCACTTTATTTTGATCCTCACTTTACTGTGGTGGTCTGGAACCAAACCCACATCTCCAAAGAACGCCTGTGCTGGAACTCACAGGGACTACTGAAACTACAACTAAAGTCCGGGGAAAGGGCATTCAATCTTGTAAAGCTAGAATATACTGTTTCGTCCAAGAACAAGGTGGATAAATCACCCATATTGAAACCCTTCTGAAAGAGGGAGGGAGAAAGGAAGGAAGAAAGGGAGGGAGGGACGGCTGGAGGGAGTTGGTTCCAGAGGATCCTTAGCTGTGTTTTAAAGGTGAATTTGAAAAAGATATATGCACCCCTACGTTCGACGCAGCATTATTTACAGTAGCTAAGATACAGAAACAACCTAAATGTCCATCGGTAGATTGGATAAAGAAGATGTGGTACATATATGCAATGAAATACTATGCAACCATAACAAATAATGAAATCTTACCATTTACAACATGATGGACCTAGAAGGTATTGTGCTAAGTGAAATGTCAGACAGAGAAAGGCAATTCCATATGATCTCACTTAGTGTGGATCCAAAAAACAAAATAAATGAACAAACAAAAGAGAAACGAATGCATAGATACAGAAAACAAACTGATGGTTACCAGGTAGGAGGGATTTGGAAGGCTGGGTGAAAAGGTAAAAGGGGTTAAGAATTACAATTTGCCAGTTATAAAAACAGTCATGGGGATGTAAAGTACAACATAGAGAATATATTAATAATAGTGTAATATCTATATTTGGTGTCAGATGGATACTAGATTTATCAGGGAGATCATTTCATAAGTTATATAAATGTCTAACCACTATGTTGTACACCTGAAACTAGTATAATATTGTATGTCAACTGTAACTAAAATAATTTTTTTTTTTTAAGAGGAGAAAACGTTTTAACTAAATAAAAGTATTTTGAGAGAATTTGGGATGACTCAGTGGATTAAGTGCTCACTTTGCAGCCCTGGGGACCGAGGATTGAGTCCCAGTCCCGGCCCGTGTGGACCCGTATGCTGAACTGGGGAGTGCCCCCAGTTCAGTTCTCGCCGGGGTGAGACCCCGGCCCATTTCCTGCCCTGTGCAGCCCTGCGCCCACCTGTGAAATGAAACTATGTGGAAAAACCAATGATGTGCAGCTGTGGAGACTGTTCTGGGCCCTCCCCCTTCTCTCTGTCTCTATCTCTGTATCTCTCTCTCTCTGTCAAAAACAATAAAAATAAATCTTTAAAAATAAAAAGGAACATCTTCCTTATATCGCAATGATTACTGTCAAAAGAAAAAGAAAAAAAGTATTTTGAGATTTAAAAATGTAAATATCCTACAGCTCCAAGCTGATCGCTTGGTTGAAATGCCCTCTCCCACCCCCTCCACATCCACAGCCCCGTGCCTTTCCTCGCCCCCATGGCTGCCACTTTTTCTAACTTGGTCCCAGTCCTGTGATAACCATACTCTATCCCCTATGTAATCCTCTCTGCTCATTGATGTCATAGGTATTCCTTTCAGCCTCTCACAGGTGAGGAAAGTGAAGCCCTCCCAGGTGATAGTCAGCAAAGCTGGGATTTGAACCGGTAAGCCAAGGTTCTCATAAGCCAAAGGGAGCCAGCCCTGCCTCAGCAGAACGCCCGAGTTCCAGAAGCCAAAGCCCTTGGTCTGAGGGCGGAGCCTGGGCTGAAGGACCCCAGCCAGGAAGTCACCACAAGGATGTTCTTCCTGACCCCAGGGGGGTAATGGGCCAGGGCAGGGGCTTTGGGCCTCCTGGACAGGAACCTGCTGCAGATGCATGAAAGCCACAGTGCGTAGCCTCACAGACCTGAGGAGCGGAGCCTGCAGGACGTGGGACTTGGGCAGGAGACATGTGGCTGGGCTATCGTTCCTTAGTCTCCCTTGTAGGTTACCTGCGTTCCAGGATGGCTGTGGGGACCAAAATCCAAGGGGCTGGAGATCCCCTAGTGGGAATGTGTCTGGGCAGGGGAGGCAGGAGGCAGGAGCTGGCAAGTCCCAGAGCCCAGCCCCAAGGCCACACATGATTGCAGGGCTCTTTTTAAAAAGATACCCATCTTTGCACCAGGGCCTCGGCCTGGCAGGGGCCTCCTCCCATGGGGCATCTCTGCAGACTGGGGAGAAAGAGACTGCTCCATCCCAATCACAGTCTCTGGGACTGAGTCGTCTTTCTCTAAATAAGTAAATTAGCTCTAATACCCTTATTTGCTATCAACCTTATAAACCTAACGCAAACCAGATGGGCCTCGCTTCCCGAGCCCCCCACACTGTATGGCCCAGCCTCCTCGGGTCTGCCTTTGGCTGACTGGCTTCCTTAGCCCCTGCGCCCCTCCCTCCTTGCTCCCATGTAAACAGCCCCTCCAAAAGGAGAGCACGTTTGGACTGCTGCCCATCCAGGCAAGTCTGATGTTCCTGGGGTGCCCAGACCTTCCTGGGAAGAAAGCTCATGCGTTAAACAGCACTCATTTTCAGGGTCAGCCACAATGACACCTCTTATTCCTCTGTCTCATAACTTATTGGTTTGTAATAAGAAGACATTGATGATTTTTCTGCCTTATTGGCAAAAGTAATGTTTTCATTTCTGAAATATTAGCGAGGACAGAGACCAAGTAAAAATAAGAACATGTAAAAATCACCCATAATCTTTCACAGAGATGGTTAACATTATGAAAACCATCTTCCAGATCTGATCTGTAAAAGGCCAGATAGTAAATATGTAGGGATGTGTGGGTCATAGCATCTCATTTGCAATTACTGAATTCAGCTGCTGTAGTGTGAAACAGACATAAACAGTATGTCAAAGAATGCATGTGCTAGGTACCAATAAAACTTTATTTATAAAGAAAACATGTACTGGGTCACAGTTAGTCCTTAAGCCACCATTTGCTGGCCCTTGATCTAGAGCAGTACTGTACAATTAAAATAAACTGGAGCCACACATCTAATCTAACATTTTCTGCTAGTCACATTAGAAAAAGTGAAAAGACATAGGTGAAATTAGTATTCATAATATACAGTAGTCTCTCCTTTAACTGGAACTCAAGCTACCAGCCCTCTCAAGCAACCAGCAAAAAATCAAAAAAATAATATTACATTTATCCAGCATTAGTGCCAGTTAATAGTCTATTTACATTTAGATAGCATCTACCAATTTCCCGTGGGAAATTGCCAGTTAACTGAGAGTCTACTTACATTTAGATAGCATATAATAATTCCCATGCGTACCAGTTAACTGAGAGTTTATTAGATTTTACTTAATATATGCAAAATATTATTTCAACTTGAAACACAATATTAAAAAATTATCAGATATTTTACATTTGGGGATATCCAGTCTTCAAAATCCAGGCCTTATCTATACTAACCGCACATCTCAATTCAGATTAGTCACATTTCAGATGCTCAATGGCCTTGTGTGACTAGTGGCCACTGTATTAGACGGTGTGTATCTTCACCCCACTTCACCTCTCATTTTTATTTTTACAAGGTCACATGTGCCACTCATTATATACATAACCTGTCTGAGTTCTGGGTTCTAGTTTCCTTGTCTGTCAAGTGAAGATTATAATGCATATCTCCTAATGCTGGTGTAAGAATTAAATGAGAAAATGTTTAAAAGTCTAGCCTGGGGTTTGGCAAACAACAGATATTCATTAAGTGTAAACTCTGAGGTTAGCTGTTAACATACAGACCAAGTCACAGAAAAGCATGTTCTTGTCAGCTTTCTCATCATCCTCATCACCAAAACTGCAAGGGTGTTCTGAGATCAACCATCCAGCCCAACTCCCAGTGTTGGAAAGGATCAGCCTGAGGCCCAGAGATATTAGTGACTTATCCAAATCATGCACCCCAAAAGGCCTAGAAGCCATCAGTAATGATGGGTACATGAAGCATTTAAAAATATCACTTTTTGTTCATCAAAGATCTAATTAGTTTAAAAATCAGTGGATATAATTTAACAGATTAATAGATTAAATAAGAAAAATCGTATGATAATCTTAGTAGATGTACTTGACAAAATTCAACACCCATTTGTGACCAAAAAGAAACCCTCAGGAAACTAGAAATATAAGGGTACTTTCTTAAGATAATAAAGGGACCTACAAAAAAAAAAAATACAGTTAACAATAGATTTAATGGTGAGGGACTGAATGCTATTCCTCACATTTTACTGGAAGTCCCAGCCAGTGTAATAAGGTAAGAAAAAGAAATAAAGGGTATACAGATTGGAAAGGAAGAAATAAAACTGTCTTATTTGCAGGTTACATGATTATCTACTTAGAAAATCCCGAAGAATCTTAAAAAAGTAAAAAAACTACTAGAATAATTAAATGAGTTTAGCAAGGTCATAGGACATAGGTCAAGATATATAAAGTACTCTTAAAACTCAACAATTTGAAACATACCTCGTACTTTATCCAAAAAGTAATTCAAAATGGATCATTAATCTAAATGTAAGATGTAGAACAATAAAGTTACTAAGAAAAAAAACATATGATAACATCTACATCATCTGTGTCTGGCAATGAGTGTTTAGATCTGTCGCCAAAAGCACAATCTAAAAAATCAAAATTAATAAATTTTATCAAAATTAAAAACATTTACTTTGTGAAAGACAATGTAAGGAGAATGAAAAGACAAATAACAGACTTGGAGGAAATATTTGAAATGTATCTGATAAAAAGGCTTATATCTAGAATATATAAAGAACTCTTAAAACTCAACAATAAGAAAACAAACAAACCTATTTAAAACTGGGCAAAAGATTTAAACAGACACTTCACCAAAGAAGATAAAAGAATGGCAAATAAGCACATGAAAAAATATTCAATATTATTTGTCATTAGGGAAATGAAAATTAAAACCACAGTGAGTTATACTACATGCCAATTAGAATGGCTAAAATCCAAAAACCTAGCATTCCTTGCTAGAACCACAAAATGGTAGAATGACCTTGAAAACAGCTTGACAGTGTCTTATGAAGTTAAACATATACTCACTATACAACCTAGAATTCTATTCCTAGGTATTTACTCAAGTGAATTGAAAACTCATGTTCGCACAAAATTGTTTATGTAAATGTTCATAGCAGCTTTATTTACCCAAACCTTGAAGCAACCAAGATGTCCTTCAACAGGCAAGTGGATAAACAAACTGTAGTCTATCTATACAGTGGAATACCACTCAGCAATAAAAAGGAATGTGCTATTAACTAATGCAACAACATGAATTCATCTTAAATATATTTTGCTACGTTAAAGAGATCAGACTCCAAAAGCTACATAAGATATTCCATTTAGATAACAGTCTGGAAAAGAAAAAAACTATAGCGTGGAAAAGGGTAAGTAGTTGCCAGGAATTGGAGACGGAGAGAGTAATTAATTACAAGAGACACGCAAGGGAATTCTGTGGGCATAGGGGACTATTCTGCATGGCACTGAGTAATGGATCTGATAAAAAAAAAAAAAAGACATGGGAGAAATCTTAATAAAGTCTGTAGTTCGGTTCATAATAAAGTACCAATGTTAATACCTTCATTTTGACAAATGTCCCATGGAAGATGATGATGTTCAGGGAAACTGAGTGAAAGGCTAATGGAAACTCTGTATTATCTTTGCAACTTTTCTGTGAAACTAAAATTACTCCAAGATAAAAAGTTTCCCTTTTTTTTTATTAAGCCAGTGAGTTTGTTAGTCATTCTTTCCACTTTCCAATGTTGACATCAGTCCAGTTCATTTTAGTTTTCAGTGAGTTTTCACAGGTCTTACCTCCCCTTATGCTCATCCATACATGGCAACAAGGCTTGGTGGTCTGAGGCACAGAAGAGTGAAATAAGGGCAGCTCTAAATCTCCCCATTTACAGAGGAGGACCTGAGATGCCCGGAGAAGGAAAGGGACTTGCACATTGTCACAGAGGATATAAGTCAGGGGTGTCCAACCTTTTGGCTTCCCTGGGCCACATTGGAAGAAGAAGAATTGTCTTGGGCCACACATAAAATACACTAATAGCTGACGAGCTTAAAAAAAAAACAGTCTCAAGAAAATCTCATAAAGCTTTAAGAAAGTTCATGAATTTGTGTTGGGCCCCATTCAAAGCTGTCCTGGGCCGCATGCAGCGCATGGGCCTTGGGCTGAACAAGCTTGATGCAAATGTTGGCACTGAGTTCTAATCCCTTATTGGTCCTCCCTCCATCCCCCATCGGATGTTCACTAGCCACTTATTGTTAAAATGCTGTATTAAACTTGTGCTGCATTTCCAAAGCAGATGTGGTGGGCGAAGTGTTCTTCACCCAACATTTCCAGACCTCTCTCTTGCCGCATGTGGAAGGTATGTGAGGGGTAGGGTTGCATTTCCACCCCCTTGTGGTTGGATGGGTCATGTGATTAGTTCTGGCCAATAAGTTTTGAACAGAAGTGACTATGTCATTCCAGGCCAGAACATCTCATTGGAGGTGTGAGACCCTCCAGAGCTCCCACTTCCCTCTGGCATGGGCACCGGCAGCAATTACAGTGGTGGCTTCTCTGACAGCCTGGATCTCTGAGTCGCCATCATGAGAAAAGCCTCTGTCCTGTCCTGCATTGGGCACACAGGGTGAGTGAGAGGTGAGCCCTGTTTGCTTTGTATTGAGGTACTGATAGCTGGGGGTTACTTATTACTGCAGCATAACCTAGCTGATCCTGACCAATACAGTAAGAGCAGGATGGTATAGGTGTTCAGTCTGAAAAATAAAGAGGAGGCAGTCCATGTTAAATCCACTGGAAAAAATTGGATTAAACACTCTTGACCCCCATTTTTCTCCCATTACCCATATAGGCAGGCCTGATCCTGGCCTAGCCTCTCTGGGTGAGGTAGAGGAAGGTCAAGACATGTCTGCAGCAATGACTGTGACCCTGAGTCAGGAGAAAGCATGCTTCAACCGTCCTGGGTTCCTCCAGGCAGTGGTAATGGTGAGAGCACAGTGAACAGGACACCGTGGGACAGCCCGATCACTATTGACACTGACTTAAACATGGTCAGGGGCAGAGACAGCAGGCCTACAGCAAAATCAGCATTTCTCCAAGTCTACCCTTCACAACCAAGACACAAATCCCACCCTCAAGGGGAAGCTCCCCACACCCCCTCTTATTCGTTCACATCATTGCCATGTGGTTCTGCCAATTCAATACCAGAGCTGTGAAGTGGGGTCCCACTGGCAGGCAGCGGAGTTTCAGAGGTTCCTGAGCCCCAGGCTCCACCTGGAGGGACAGACAAGAGATATGAACCCTGCCATGGCTTGGTCTTATTTGGTTTGTCTCTGTGGAGACCTACCATCTCTACAGTTGCTCCTGGATTTATAAAAATGACTTATAACCAGCTCATTCTATTCCTCCTGACATCTTAAAATGTCCCACCCCCAAATACCCCTCTGATGAGTGTCATTGGTTCTACTCATGGGTTCTGAGGTTTCCTTGACACGGGGCTTCTCAAAACCCTGCTGAGCTGAGAGGACATGGGACTCTCCCAGGGGGAGCTTCAGAGAGTGGGGGAGCCAAAAATGAAGTGTGCTGTTAGCTCAAACTTCCCTGGCCACAAACCAGGTTTTTATCACAAAGCCTAGGACAGGATTTAAAGGTTTGCTGTGTGGCCTCAGCAAGCTCTCCAGCCTCCTGCTAGGCAAGCCTTGCTATTCATTTCAGTCCCATTTTGCAGGTGAGAAAATCGAGACTTGAAAGGATTGTCCCCTAGAGCCTTGATAGAAAGCCAGGTCCTCCCCACACCTGGATTTCAGGTTCCTGCCTTCCAGAACTGTGAGAATACATTTCTGTCACTGTAAGTCCTCAGTTTGCTGACAGCGACCTGGCTGTAGGAAGTGCAGACGGCCCGGTCCCCGGAACCTGGTTCGTGCTCAGTACGCGGCAGATGTTCTTGATTCCACGGGTTTTAGCTCCAGCACCCGCCATGGGCCCCCTGGCCCAGCACTGAGCACACACCATTGACCATCATCAGCATTATTATAAATAACATTGCACAGTAATTATTCTCATTTTCAGGCCTTTTGACTGGACACCTTCATGGCTGTGTCTAAAACACAACAAATTGCCACCACAGGCCAGCGCCGTGGGGCGGGAACGCCCCAGCCCTATACCTCTCCATCTGGGCACCTCCTTTACCTCAATCCTGGCAGCACATGGGGTGTGGGGTGTCCTCCAACTCACTACACAGAGGCTCCGGCTCCAGGAAGTACGAGTCCTATTTACCCACAGCACAGCCAGCCATCAGAGGATGTCTGAAATCTCAGGATGGGTTTCCAGCCTGGGTCCCCAGGTCCACGGAGGATTCCAAGGCTTCCAGCTCCTGGGTGAAGATTCTAAGCTGCCCATTTGGACTAGAGAGCTCAGGAAACCTGAGGCCTTTGAGGTCACACCATCGCCTTCTTAGTGCGGTGGATTTCAAGGCTTCCAGCTTCCGGGTGAAGATTCTAAGCTGCCCACTTGGACTAGAGAGCTCAGGGAACCTGAGGCCTTTGAGGTCACACCATCACCTTCTTAGTACGGTGGAAACCAGGACAGAGAGGTGACTGGCTCCCATCACTGTTCCCACCAAAACCGTGCAGACACTCACACACGCCTGAACCCAACCTCAGCCCACGGCCCAGGCCTGTGACTCCACCTTCCAGGCTGCAGTGTCCTGATCTGCAAAACGCATTTTTAGGAGCACTTCACATGCAAAGTACCTGCACATTTGGATAATAAGTGGTAGCTATTATCATAGTTATCGTCTGCATTAAATCTTGCTGTGTGCAAGGTGGACACCAGCCATCTGTTCAGTTTAGGGACATCCTGGTTCCAAGCAAAGTCCATCAGCTTTGTCCTGCCAGAGAGAAATTGAGGCAACGCCCCCTCCCCACCCACTCCTGAGCCCTGTGATCATAGGAACATGGCTTCACGGGGAGCTGGCCCCGGAGTAGCGGAGTCTTCCTGAGGGCTGCCTGCCACCAAGCCCGGTGGGGACTTAATCCATCCCACATGGAGCCCGGGTAGGCGCTGACCTTTGCCCATTAACCCCAGGCCCTGGCTGCCCCAGCAGAGAACTACCGTCTGTCCCTGATAACCTCCCCGACATAACTCAACGGGCCTCTCACAGGCTGCAGAGATGGGCTGATAACACTGCCCGTTCTGGGGTCAAGGTAGCAGGGCACGGCTGACAGCCCTCACTGCCTCTTGAGAACAAAAAACCCCATGTCGCTGGGGCCGCTTGGAACAGGGACCACCGAGGGAAGGACAGAGGGCCGCGTGGGCCATGAGAGACTTCATCATCACAGACAGCAGCCAGGCCCTCCACGAAAGAAATGTGTCACGGGGCCAAAAACTCCTACGCCTGTGACCTCGCTGGGGAGACATGACCACGGCACTGGCCTTGCTCCGCTTTTTCGGATACAAGCGGTGGAAATGGGCCCAGGGCTCGTTGGGCCCCACACTCTATAACACAAAGATGAGCCCTGGAGCTCACCAGGGAGGTGACCGTGCGTGCAGACTTTGCTTTCCTGGTGGGAGCAGAAGGCTTCCCTAGAGAGCTGCACAGTCCACCAGGCCTGGGTTCAAAGCCCAGCTCCACCGCTTCCTACCTGACAAAGCTGGGCAAGTCGCGCGTCCTCCCTGGGCCTTGGTTTCTCGTCGGTAGCATGGGGGTAGGAACAGGGCTGTGGTAAGGATGGGAGAAGCTTCCAGCACAGTAGCTAACAGTAATGGTTGCACCAGTAGCATCTCCCACTCCCCCTGGCCTCCATGTTGAGGGACAAGATGCGTGACTCCCAATGGGCCTCTCAGGCCTCAGCACCCCTGCAGTTGAGCCCTGCATTCATTCCCCTAGCCCTAGCCCAACTCCCCAAATCTGGGCCCCAGTTCCTCTCCTACGAAAAGGGGTCACCCCACGTGTCCTCTGAGACCCTTCCACCCGGAGATGACCCTGCATGTCACCTGCCCCTGCTCTTTCCGGGAAACTCAGAGCTGGAGAGAAATGGAGCATGTCCTTCAGACGTGACTCAAAGCCTAGAGCATGCGTGACGCTGGTGCGGTGCGGGCACAGCGCAGCAGCTGTGTCAGGGCGCCAGGGGCTCCCGTCTGGCAGTGTAGGTGTTCTAGCCAATACACCAGGCTGGCATCCGACACTGGTGCAAACGCAGGCAAAGCCAGAGCCTGTGCGTGCTGCCCACCCTGTGGGCCCCTGTGGGCAGAGGGAGCTCATCCTGAGCGGGGCCATTGAGAACCAGTCACGTCTTGAAAACCTGGACATGGAAGAGCTATAAACACTACCTGGAAGTATAGGCGTGGCGTTGGGACTGGGTAGTGGGTAGCGGCTGGGAGAACTGGAGGAGCAGGATGGGAAAAGGCCAGGTTGCCTTGAACTGACTGTTGATAGAAATGCAGGTGTTAAGGGGCTGCTGGGAGGGTGCAGGAGGAAGTGGGGGGCACTATGGAGACTGTTGATTGCAGCTTAGAAAACACCTGAGTTCACACGCAGACTGCTCATGTCCTTGGCGCCCACAGCCTGCCCTGCAGCCGGCAGGCACCCTCTGGACCTGGAAGAGGCACGAGATGAAGGAAGGAAGGAGGAATGCGACCATGGAAGTCCATGCTGTGAACACATAAAACGTACACCGCACAGTCCCCGGTTCAGATACATGGCCCGCCGGAAGCCAGCAGAGGAGGCTGTGCTTGGCTCATTCTGGTTCCGAAAAAGAGGGCAGGGACCAGTGTTTTTTGAACCCACTTTGCCAGTCTGCATGAAGTTGTTCTGGGACAAAGTGTCATCCCCAGGCCAGCCGCTGCAGCAACACCTGGGAGCTTTAGAGAAATGCAGGTTCTTGGGCCTTACCCAGGTCCACAAGAGACTCCGGGGGTGAGGTATGCAATCTGTGTTTCAGCAGCCCCGTCCACCCCCCACACCGGGGTGCTGATGCACTTTCACTGCTGAGAACCTGTGCTTTCGAGTGGGGAACACGGGGACACTCAGGGTGCCCCAGTCCCACATAGCTGCTACTGTCCCTGTAACGGGTTGGGTTTTCTTTTCCTGTATATAGTTATGACACATTTAACAACAGCCAAATATATTAATATATACTTAAAGTATATCTATAAATACGTACATATATTTAAATATAAATATATAGGAACGTATATTTTGCAAATCTGGTATTCACAAGATTTCTTTAGAAACCTTCTCTTTTCTAGCAACTCAACTTGTGGGTGGTATTTTCAAAATGAGGAAAAGGAATGTTATTTTCTAGAAGCTACACGTGCATTCACCTGTGCTTGCTTATAATGCTTTATTGCAGTAAAGAATGTCCAGAAAACTTCATTAATCATGAGTACACAGATCAGGTCAGTGAATTTTCATACATCAAACGCATCCCAGACAAGGACATGAAGGGTGGCCCATGGGCCCCTGATGCCCCCTCGGCCCCTCCCAGTTGCTGCTGCCCCATAAGAACCACAATCTGACATTGATCGCCCCATGTCTGCCCTCCCACCAGATCTCAGACAAACCAGCAAAGTGCACGGAAGTGCATCAAAGTTCAAGGTTTCCCATAGGACTGTTTAGACGCAGCTATACCAACATCCAGCATAACGTTTATTGCAAAAGAATGTCTGCCCCCACTTTGCCGGGCACCTGCTGTGTCATTGTGACCAAGGACCCCATTCTGGGTAGCCCCTCCCTCCCTCTTGCCCGGGCTTTATGTGCCCAGAGTTCCCCTCCATTTGGGGACCCCTGTCCTAATCAAGGAGGACATGGTCAGGGTTGAAATCCCATCTCCACGTCCTGGTAGCTGGGTCCCTGGGCACGTCACAACTTCTCTAAGCCTCCGTCTCCTCACTTGAAAAGGGGGCATCATAACAGACCCCCTTTCCAGGAGGCTGTGAAGATGAACTAAACGAGCCAGGGTAGAAGAACACACAGCCCCGGACCAGCGTCCCCTCCGCAGGTCTGCAGCTGGGGCGTCTCTCTCTTCTCGGAGCCTTGGCTCCTTTAGCTGTATCACGAGCTCAGTGACAGTGGTCTTACATGGTTAGAATGAAAAATGGTATTTGTAAAGGGTCTGACACATAGTAAGACTTGCCACCATTATCCGTTAGTTGTTTTTTGTTTTCTTGCTTAATTTTTATTATTTCCATCATCCACCTGGCTATGCTTCACCTCCTTGAGGCAGGTGGAGGTCACCCACAGGGCAACTGGGGAGGTCTGCCTTCCTATCTGCCACCCTCCACCTGAGAGATAAAGTCCAACACAGACCATCTGGGCCAGGGACGTCTCAGTCATGGCCTCTATGAGAGCAGATGTGTCATCAGCCAGAGGCCAGCCCCCTGCGCTGCTGATAACCCAGAGACCCCTCAGGAATGGAGCTCACCCCTGGAGGGGTTGGGAGACCCCATGGGGTGCCCTCTGTGTGGGAGCCATCACCTCTGCCCTCCCCCATTCCCACTTCTCCTCACGCCGCCTTCAACGGGCCCCTGCCAGGCACCAAGAGGTGCTCCAAGACACTTGTGTGATGAGTGAGCAGAGGGGTGCTGGGTCCCCTTGGCCATTGGCATGTTATGAATCAACTACCCCCGTTGATCAGCCCATCTCCCCTCTTAGGACAAGGCACTTGGGAATTCCATCTGTCTTTTAAGAGGAACCAAGTTTGTGACCCAACCACTCAACACCTAACAATTTGTTCTTGGGGATTCTTCCACCAGAAAACAAGGTTTGTGTTCACCGCTATTCATCTCAACGTGATTTAAGATGCAAAACATCATCTAGATACAACAGAAGTCTTACAACAATGATGAAGATAAGCTTGCCCATTACCTCATGGAGGCGCCAATCTGCCCACAACCACACGTTTCAAAACAAGATGGCTTTGTCTTACTGAATGACGTGTCTCATCTGAGTCCTTCGAAGAATTGGCAACTGTGCACTAAGAATGTCTGCCTCAGGGGAAGCCGGGATGGCTCAGTGGGTTAAGCGCTCACTTTGCAGCGCCAGGGACCAGGGATCGAATCCCGGCCCTGGCCCTGGCCCGTGCAGAACCATATGCTAAACTGGGAGCTCCCCCAGTTCAGTTCTCTCTCAGTCTCTGTCTCTGTATCTCTCTCTGTTAAAAATAAATAAATAAAAATATATTTAAAAAAAAAAAAGAATGTCTGCCTCACCTGTCCTGCCTCACCCCAGATGAGCACTGTTGCTCTTCTGGCCGATGAAGACTCTCCAAGAACTGGAGGTGACCAGGCGGCTAGAGGACGAGGGGGCCAGAGGGAGGAGCGAGGGCATCTGGAGGCCCATGCTGAGGGCAACCACAGCTGGTTTGACTAATGGACCGGCCGCTGTTTCGACAGGGCTCGCAGGCACTAGGCCAGATAAACGCATCGCCCATCCGGGCCATTTTTCCTCTGCTATCTCTTGTTGAGGCCGTGCTAACACCCCGTCAGCCCGCCAACTGATGGATGGCCTTGGGACGCCACCCGCCCTACCCCCTCGTGCCGACCCTCGGGGGCAAGGAGGGGGCTTTCCAGAGCCCACACCAGCTAATCTTCAAGACTGGTTCTCTTTGTGATGAGAAGCGAGCACCCCAGATTGGAGCTTCATACACTTTGACACACACCTATGCCAATACACACACACACACACACACACACACACACACACACACATTACCAGCTCCAGATAGCCAACTTTAAAAGCTTTGAACTCAGCATACCCAGCTCCCAGGAAATTGCCCGAGATCACACAGCCACACAGTTACCTTATTATTAATACTAATGCTTTGCAAGTTGTTATGGGGACCACACTCAAGCTTGCAAGCCAAGATGCCAACAGAGAGATTTTGGACAAGGAGACAAGCTGACCACCACCTCCCAAGAAAGGCCAGATAACACTGACCCCACTATTTCCTAACGGGTCAATGGTTCCTGTCCCCCCAAAACCCTCAAAGGCAGTCAGAAACAGATGAGGAAGCCTTATACCAAACATGCTGCCTTCAAGCCGTAAACTTCCTGTGAAGCAAAATAGAATTAGCGTCACATGCTCCAGTTATGAAATGAATGTGGACATGTCATATGGCCAATCAGATAAACAGCAGGCTCTCAGTGTGTCCCACAACCTCTCCTCGGACACATCCATGCCTGTCTCAAACCCCACCCTCACCCAGGCCACCTCCGGGTAAATGACAAACACCGGATAGAACCCATGGGACCTTGGAGCCCGGATGCCCACCATCCAGCACTGTTTATGTTTGAGAACGTCCTGGAAGAAAAATGTGAGAACGCCTTTTCAGAACATGGTGGCCCAGCGAGGCTGCCCGGGTGCCAGGGAAGCCACACAATAGGGGTAACGCGTATCGGAAGGATAGGGCTGGGCACCGCTGCCACGGGAGACGGATGGGGCAGATTCGGCCCTGCCCTCCGCTTTCTGCCCCGATGCTGCCAACAGGCACCTCGACTCTCCTCTCCCACCTGGTCCTCCTGTTCACCTTCTCCCTCTGCCCAGTAAGTCAAGTGAGCCAAATCCTGCTTCACTTCAACCATAAAAACACTGATTTGGAGCAAGGGGCACTCAAGTTGCACACACAAGAGTTCCCTCATGTGGGTTATCGGTCCAAGTCCTCTGTAGAGGCAGACTTTATATTTTCTTCCAGCTCATACGCTCTTGTCCTTTCAGAGGCAGGGCAAGTTTCTCTAGCGAGGCCCTCTGAACAGACAAGGATCCTTTTCAAAGACGCTGAGCTTTGAGCAGGGAGGAGTCGTGAAGCATGTGACTTCCCAGGAATCTCCAAGAGAATCAAGACTCTTAGTCAATGGCAGTGTCACCACTCACATCTTAATAAGAACCAAATTTCTGGAGATCGCAACCCAGAAAGAAAAGGCCAGTGTTTATTTAAAACCCCACCCTGTGCAAAGTGTTGTCGGTTAAAAAAAACTCACCATTCCCCGAAGGAACAGCTGCTTGCTTTGGTGAACCAGGAAAACTTCTCAGGGATTTTCAGAAGATGAGTTTTGGGGGGAAAATTTAGATTTTGCATTTCAAGTAAGGGTTTTGCCTTTTTATTAGCTGCATGACTACAGGCAAATGGTTCGGCCCTTCTTTGCCTGAGTTTTCTCGTCTGCAAAATGGAGGCAATAACAGTGTTCACCTTGCTCAAGGGTGGTTGTGGAACGCAGATGAAATGACCAACATAAAACGCTTAGAACCATGCTCTTGGCCTCATAAATCTGCATTGGAGAGTAGCTGAGTTCAGCTGTGTCTAACAGAGACCTCCAACAAAATGAGTCAATTTCTCTTGCTCCCAGAAGTCCAAGCTCTGCTCTCCATCTTGCTGTCCCCCATCCCTAGGGGCTGTCCTCATCCTCATGGCCCAGAGCAGCCCAGCATCCTCTCACAGTTCTCCCCCAAGGGACGTAGAAAGGATGCCAGGCAGATCCAGAACTGTATCATCACCACCATTGGCCAGCACTGGGTCACATGGCCATACCCAGCTGCAAGGGAGGCTGGGAAATGGAGTCTTTATATGGGACAGTCAACTTTACTTGCTTAAAATTGGAGTGTTGTATGAAGAGGAAGGGAAGATGAATATTGGGAGGTAACGAGCAGTCTCAGCCATGTCCCTTGGAGGTAGGTATAGTTACCTCCATTTCATAGATGATGACACTGAGGCTCAGAGAAGTGAAGTCACTTGCTCCAAAGCACACAGCTTCTTAAAACCACCAGCTTTATTACCCTCTGAGCAATAAACCCTGCAGCCTACCAATGTAGGGGCCAGAAGGGGACATGTTTTCTCCATGCCAACTCAGAATCTCACCCATCAAGTAGTGTGGTCCGTGGGGAGCAGTGTGGGCAGCAGAGGTGAGTGGAGGTGATGTGTGCTGGGAACCTCCCAGTGAGAGGCCACAAACACAGGCAGACCGTGTGTCCTCAGGAATGGGGCTGTGCCCACATTGTGTGTGGGCTCAGGAATGTGGGAGGCGCCCAAAGAGGCCTTTCCACGCTGGTATCTTTTTTTTCACCGTCTCAAGGGATTAAGATGGCAGAGAGGGGAGCGTCTCCCCAGGGAGCTGTGGCTGCCCCCATGCAGGCCAGCAAGCTGTCCTTCCCAGCCCAGCAGTGCCCGACGAGGTGGGACGGCCCGGCAGGGACAGATACTCTACTTCTGCTCCTCCCGCTGATGAGCTGACACTGGCTGGGGCCATATCCCAAAGAGGTCAGTGCCGTCATATCCCCATCCCCAGTGAGGAAATCAAGGCACAGAAGCCTGAACCGACATGCCCAGGGGACTCAGGTGGCCCAGAAGGGGCTCAGAAGCGCGGTCACTGGGAACCATGACATCAGCCCGGTCCCACACAGAGCCCCGGGAAGTTCAATGCA
The DNA here is from genome assembly GCA_004027555.1 of Craseonycteris thonglongyai. Lineage (NCBI taxonomy): Eukaryota > Metazoa > Chordata > Mammalia > Chiroptera > Craseonycteridae > Craseonycteris > Craseonycteris thonglongyai. The sequence goes on along the minus strand of PVKE010000241.1, from coordinate 65,977 downwards.
AATGGGGCGCAGGACAGCCTTTTAATAAAGGCTTCCGCCAAACACCTTTTGCAAAGGGAGCCGCCCCTCGGACAGGTCATGGAATCCGAGCAATTTGGGTTCAGAAAGAATCTGATTGCCATATGGGCATTAGGCTTAGGATACCTGTGTGCAACTCTTGGCTCCGCCCCCTGGCTGTACTTCCTCTACGAGACCCCTAAGGAGAGCGGTCTCCATTAGGGCTGTGGGGAGAAAGCTACCTCTCAAACAGGAATAGTGGTCAAATCGTAGTTTTGGTTTTTGAATTTGTTTTGGTTTGGTTTGGTTTTTTGCATTTAAAATGAGATAACATTTGGGGGGATTTGGGGCCTTTAAAATGAGAAAAAAATTAAATAAGTAAATACAAGGGAAAAAAAAGAGATGGAGCAGAATCTACAGATGACAAGAGGCAGAATAGATTGTAGCCCGTTGAAAAGGCAACCACGCTTATCACCACTGACCCCAGACCCTTTTGTGTCCTTGGTGATCACAGAACCATTTATACATGTGTCGCCCGCAAAAATAAAGAACTACAATTAACGTTCCCAACTCTTACACTGTAAAGCCTGGCTCTTGGCCGCAGAGAAACGGGTCTGGACGGGACTAGCCCCAACCCGGAGCGAGCTGTGAGGATGACACTGAGACCAGCCATCCAGTGTGCCAGCGACACACCAGACCCCGTTCCCACAGCAGCGTCTCCGCAAACCACACGCGCCTCTAGCAGGAGCCTCACTTCCTCTGTGAGCAAACAACCTCAGGGAAGCCCCAAGACTGAGCCACGCCGCTTGTCTTTGGAAGCGGGGCCGATTTAGAACCTGAGACAAGGATCTGGGAGCAAATAGCTTATGGGAGGGAGGGGGTAACCAGAGCACTGGCAGAGGCTGAAGGGGAAGGCAGCCCTACTGGGTGCTTACAAAGCAAGAGAGGGTGGGAAACTGGGGCTCCATGTCCAGGGTATTCTGGGGAGAGAGCTCACCTGGAGGCGTCTGTCTGAGGGGTGTGGGGGCCTTCATTCCTGCCCTTCCTGGTCTGGCCTGTGGGTGGGCTTCCTCTGAAGCCTCAGACAGAGATTCTTAGGTACGTGGGTCAGGTGACTTGAGAGGTGGGGGGGAGAGGGAGAGGGGGCACGCGGGCAGCGATGCCCAGGCCTAGGCCGCCAGGGATCTGCACATAAAAATCTCTGCACCTGTGCCTCTCACTGGGGCTATTCCTGTCCCTCATCTACATTTCGCTACACTTTCAGTAATAATAGCCTTTATAACAAGAAAAGAGTAATACAAGGAACTGTGAAATTTTTCAAAAGGCACAAGAACTGTTTGTCCAACATTTCTCCCCAGAAAATCAGCTCTTCCGCTGCCCAGGTACAGAGAACCGGGTCCCTGCCTCTGGCCACACGCCCCTGCCCTGCCTCCGCAGACACCTGGGGCCCATCGAGTGACACGTCATTATATAGTTGAACAACTACTGGTGTCCATCAGCAGCCTGCAGCCATCACGGGCCAGCTGTGATAACCTGGGACTGACAAGGCCCCCTTTCGATAGAAATTCCTCGCTTCTTGGTGGTCAGGGGTGGGCGGCCCACTGCTTTTTTTTATTTGGGTGCATTCAAATGAATATTAAAGCATGGCTCCTGGGGAGGAAGCGCCCACAACGCAGGGAGGGTCTGGGCTCCGGGGGGCCAGGGGTCGCCACATGGAGACACACGCTCCCTTCTCCTCCCATGCCCTGATTAATTTGGGGGTGATCTGGGGCTAAATATCTTGATCCTTCCTGAGCCCAGCCATCCAAATGGCAACTGTTTTAGGTAGTCAATGGGCAGATTTTTTAATCTTAATAAATGTCTTTATTTTCATGTTTAGTAGGGGGGAAAAAATACAGAATTATGGTAAGTATCCAACCCATCATTTTTCAAGAATTTTTTCTGAGACTGAGTTTCCTTTTATATATTTACATGTCTTCTGTAGCAAATCCATAGAAGGAAAAATACTAGTAAAATATTAATAGTACCCAGGGGACACAAACATGGCAAGAAAAGATGAAGTTAGGTTGAAGCCCCACCCGTAGACCTCTGCCGCCTGTGTCCCCAAAGCCTATGCCAGGGAATTGCCAGGGCCTGCAGAGAGGAAAGTCTGGGAGTGCCAGGGGACCTTCCAACCATGCCCAACAGGTGTCCTGAACGTGAGCACATTGGCTCCCTTGGGGACAACTCTGAGGCAAGTCTGGGTTACCCTCAGAAGATCCCCTGCTGGGCTGAGCCCCGGCGACCCATGCAGTAGCCCCTGCCCTTATTAATCATCTCAACTAACCCTTTGCCTTCCCCCCAGTCTTGTCCCATTTCCCGACAGCCTCTCTTGGTCTCTATATGAGTCTCCTGTTACCACTGCCACAAGTTACCACAAACTTCGTGACTTAAAACATGGAATTATTACCTTACCGTTATACAGATCGGAAGTCTAAAACTCAATATGTCTGTGGTCCTCCTGAAAGCTCTGGGGAGAATCAGTTCCCTCGTCTTTTTCACCTTCTAGAAGCAGCTGCATCCCTTGGCTCGTGGCCCCATTCTCCATCTTCAAAGCCAGCAGCGTAACATCCTCGGATCTCTCTTCCTCTTCCATCTCCTAAAGATCTTTGTGATTACATCAGGCCTATTCAGATCATCCAAAATTATATTCCTGTTTTAAAATGTTTGACTCAATCACACCTGCCAAGTCCCTTTTGCTACATAAGGTCACACAGTCACAGGGCCCAGGGGTTAAGACATGGGCGTTTTCAGGGGTCATTAACCTGCTGACCACAGGCTTCCCAGATCACTCCCCCCAAAAGCTGCCTGCACCCAAAACCCTTCCTCAGGCTCTGCTTTTGAGGGACTCAAGCCCCCCTCTGAGGTAATGCACGCCGCCACACTGCGTTTGTGGGTCCCAGGTCCTATGCTTGTGGGAGCCCGTGGGAGGCTTCTATATGGGGTTGGATACCCACTCAGCTCCCAGCACGTGCACCACCAGCCAGTGTTCCGCCGGCTCTTGAGTTTCAGCACACGGCAAGAATATCGAGTTGTGTCTCCACACTGACCCTGCTGGTCTGCCCTCTAAAAGGAAGACAGTCCCAGCTGCTTTCCCCAAGTTCCTCAGAGCCCTTCTGTCTCCGGTAGCTGGGATCCCCAAGCCGCTGGCATATTTGAGACAGAACAGACACCATGCTGGGCAGAGGTGGGGGAGAGTGCAGCAAATGGGGGTCACCGTAGTGAGAGGAGAAGGTTTCCCCTAAATGACTGGACTTGGAAGTAAAGGCTGGCTCTCTGGGTTCAAAACCCAGCTCTCCCACTCCCTAGCTAAGTGAAATTAGGCACGTCACTTCCTTTCTCCAAGCCTCCATGTTTCCACCTGTAAAATGGAATAAGACTATTTCCCCACCTCCAGGGGTGATATTCAAAATGTCTAACAACACCTGTAGAACAGGCATCACCATTCCAAGCAGGGCCAGGCATGAACAAGCAATACAGCAGACCTCACTCTGAGAGCCGAGATCAGCCCCGCCCCCTTCCTGAGCCATTATGAGGTTTGATGAGAGAAGGTATTTAAAACACAGTTTGCAGGGAAACCGGGATGGCTCAGTGGGTTAAGCACTTGCTTTGCAGGCCCGGGACCAATGATCAAATCCTGGCCCTGGTCCATGCAGACCCATATGTTGAACTGGGGTATGCTTCGCAGGCAAGAGGCCCCCAGTTCAGTTATTGCCCCCTGGTTCAGCCCCTGGCTAGATGGGGCATGCCTCCCACGCAGAAGGCCCCCAATTCCTGCCCTGCCTGGCCCTTGCCCAACTGTGTAGAATGAAACCATGTCAAAAACTGATGACATACAACTATGGAGACTGCTCTGGTTCCTTCCCCTTCTCTCTGTCTCTCTCTGTCTCTGTCTCTCTGTCTCTGTCAAAAACAATAAAATAAACTTTTTAAAAGATACAGTATGCTTTCAAGCAGTGGTAGCTGTGACGAACTGTCATTCTACCAACATCATCCAGGTTAAATCACTGTGCTAATGGTGAGTCCTTCAGCTGCATGCCAATGGGGCTTTTTGAAGAGCAAGTTTCTATAATCTCACAGAAAGCAAGCTGTTCAATGCCTGCGATGATGCAAAAGACGCCAAGGCTGTGCTGGAGGGAGTGGCAGGATCGGATTGGCCATAGCTCCGCCAAGTCTGGACTTTATCTTGAAAATCAGAGCATGTCTCGTTTGAGGCCTGCACCAAATTGCTCAACCAGAGCATCACATCTTGGCATCCTCCTGCCCCGACATTGGGCCACATGGACATGAGTCTCTGAAGCCAGGGTCCTCGTGAGGGCAGGAGGGCGTGAGTACAGGGCAGTGCCACCCTGCTCTGGGAAAGGGGGGTGGGTGGCTGGCAGGGCTCCGAAGCTCAGGAAGATACAGGGACAGCGTGACCTGGAGCCGGGGAGGCCAACATCTGCAGATTCTGTCCTGTGAAGCCAGAGCCCATCTGTTCTGTTACCTATTAGGGGACACGAACTCTGTGAAGGCCCAGCCTGGTTTTGGAAACCGAATGTGGGTGATTCCTATGCTCTGAGTCACTCTTGGGAAAGAGCGTTGGTGGAGCACGTTGCACAGAGAGGATTCTTGTTTCCCGCTTTGCTCTCCCACCTTTGTATCCTGTCATGGGCCTGTGAGGAGGTAGAATGGATAAGGAAAGAGGTCCACCCCTCACCCGGGGATCTGGCCGCGGAATGAGCAGAGGACAATGAGGGCGGGGACAGAGAGAGCACAGTCCCTGCCTGGCATCACAGAGGCCATCTATCAGAGAGGACTTTCTCTCCAGGCAGCCCAGGAGGAGTGGTGGAAATTCTGGGCTGATCCTACAGTTCTGTCCACTAGCAACTCGGGGAGCTCAACCACAGAATCCACACGCAGTCACAAGTCAAGAACCGCCATTAATGCAACAGTGCACTTCACGTACTCATATATTCCCTCAGTCACTCTTCACCGCAACCCTGCAATCCCATTTTATAGGTGAGGACACCAAAGCCCAGAGAGGTTAAGTAACTTTCCCAAGGACACACAGCCAGTGAGTGGTGGAGCCTGGACTTGCCATCTGACGTATGAGATGCTAAAACCCCTTCAGCATGCAGAGGGGTAGAGCTGTAGGGGTGCAGTGTGTCTTCTAGATCTACAGCCAGTGGAGTCTAATCAATGGCCTTAAGCCAAGGGAACAAAGAATGGGGTCGTCCAAAGGAGAAGTTGTTTGCTCAAAAGCGGGGATTGTTCCAGAAGAAGCTCCTGACACCAGGGCCACGTCCTATGGCCACAGAGCCCCCCCGACTGAAACCCTGTGGTTTGGCTGCCAGCCTGAGTGGTGGTGCTGGCAGGAGCCCAGCCCTGAGACCATCCCTTTAGTGCCTGAAACTTCCAACTGGCAGGATCAGCGTCCTTGTGTGGGGAGCTCCGGGGTTAGTGCCCCCTGGAAACTCATGTCCCCTCAGAACCTGTGAATGTGGAACACCCTACTTGGAAAGAGGGTGTTTACAGATGTAATTAGTTAAGACAATGTCATCCTGAATTAGAGTGACTGTTGTCCTTACAGGAAGACCATGGGGACATGCAGAGAAGGAACACCAAGGATCACAGGAAGCCACCAGAGCTGGGAGGCAGGGGACGGTACTCCCCTAGAGCCATGGGATGGTCCTCCCCTAGAGGCATCAGAGAGAGTGTTACCCTGCAGACACCATGGCGTCGGACATCAGGCTTCCAGGACTATGAGGGAATAATACATTTCTGTCGTTTTATACTTCCCGGTTGTGACAACAGGCAGAGTCTTGACGATCCTGCCTACATCCTGAGTGTGTCTGTCCCCTTCCCTCCACCTCCCTTCAGAGCAGGGACCTTTTCTGTCTGGTTGATAGCTGCATTTCCAGGGCTGGCCCAGAGTAACAATACACTTTAGGGGCATGTCTACTATGGAAGTTTGGGTCTCGTGTATGTGACCATCCAATGTGGATGCTCTTCCTCAGCAACCCATCCTGCCAAGTGGTGATTCAGGAGGTCAGGCTCCCTCAGCTTGTGGCCTTGCTGTCCCTGAGGTATCTGATTCTTTGACATCCAGCCAGGAGATGGGAGAAGACAGACAGCATGGAGAACCCAACCTACTTTCTGAGCACCTTGGTAAGAAACCACCAGAGCCATCTTCACTGCTCACTCCTATTGGTGGGAACTAGTCACATGACTGCACCTGGCTGCAAGGACATGTGGGAAACGTAGTCCCTGGACAGGCAGCCACTCCCTAAAGACAGCGCTGCATAATGGAAAGAGAGAACAGCTTTTGAAGGACAGCTAGCCATTGGTGCTTTATACACGTTTGGTTCATTAATCAATGTTAATACTAATAAATGAACCAACCAACCACTTGGAAAAAAGATTTCATAAACGGTGGCTGAAATGCTGAGCTGACCCAGGGACCCTCATGACTGAACAGATTGAGATACAGGTCTGGGAGAGAGTTCTCTGCTGGCATGCACCTCCTTAAGGCCCCTTACTCGCCGCCCTACCTGTCACCACTGGGTGCATCACCTACTTATGGGAACTTAGAAGGCTCTTGGAGGCCAGCTAGCCAGTCTCTGCCTTTCCGATCCAAGAAAGAGGCCCAGGGTGACATGGGGACGCAGGGTCACAGGCAAGTTTGTCAGTGAGGAGCCAGGCCCCGGTCGCCTGACCCCCAGGCCAATGCCTGGGCCATTCAATAGCCGCTGGACCCTCATTGTTCCGCTAATTACTGCAAGTCCAGGCCTGTGGAGCGTCTGTGTGGAGACGCTGTGTAAACATTTCCTCTTTGGCAGAGCCGGAAATGAGGGAATGACGAGGTCAAGTGACTTCACTCAGCTCCTGCTGCCCTGCCCATCATCCCAGGCCCCCACCCGTGTGGCTGGAGGCCCTTCCTGGGGCTCCTGAGTTGGGTCAGAGGAATGGCCAAGCGGCTGTCTGGCCCCCTCCTCACCTCCTGTGCCTGGACCAGGGAGCCCTGGGATTGAATCCTGCACTGAGAGCTCTTGGGAAAGTTGCTCAACCTCTCTGAGCTTCCATTTCCTCCACTGCCCAGTCCTTTCCTCATCCGGGTGTGAGGCTAGAATTATATGAGGTGGGCTACACGTTTGGCAGACCCTGATGGTGGGTTCTCACTGTTGCTGTTCAATTCTTTTCAAGCTGTTTAAAAGACTATGCATAGAACGGTACGCATTAAAATGGTTCCTTGTATGTTAGGTGAATTTCACTCTAATATAAAATAATTGTGTATTAGAATTTTCCCTCCACCGTCCCCCATCCCACAGTCTCACACACACAGACGCACACACTCTTACACACTCACACATACTCGTCTGTTATCACCTTGAACTCACAACACCCCTGGAAAGGTACACCATGTCCCCAGCCTGAAGATAGGTAAACTGAGGCTCAGAGAAACAAGCTATCAGGGCCCAGGGTCAGCCTCAGCTCCACTCCAAAACTAGAGATAAACACTGACTGCATATTCATCTGAGCCCACCCTGGGTCCCACACCATTCATTGCCCTTTACAAGCATCATTCCAAGGCCAACTCTCTCCCAGACACCACCCTTTTGTGTTCAAAGGAACATCAAGATGAGTTAATCCGGCACCCCATTTAACAGAAGAGTAAACAGACCAGAGAGGTTAAGTGACTTGCCCAAGGTCACACAGCTAATTAGCACCAGACCAGACACACAGCAGAGGCTTCCTGGCTCCCCAGCCAGGGCAGCTCCTAAGCTCACTGCTGACATCTTCGGGGCAGCTCTGCTCCGAACACAGAGCCCCGTGAGCAGCACACGAGCAAATGGGCTGGCAGTGATGGCTGCAGCAATCTGTCAGGCTTTTAAAAATCCTAAAGTATCCAGCTTCGTTCCTGAGCGAGTCAAATCTCGGGCCCACCCTGCCATACGTCTTCCCAAGTCCTAAAAAAAAGAGAAAACCTGCTTTAAAGCTTAGGAGAAAATAATTTCCCAATTGCCTGTGCATCACATCAAACTATGTTTCCCTCTTGTATGAACTGTGGGCTTTTAAAAATATATACCTCCCATTAAACTTCAAAAATAAGTTCAAAATAGAAAAAAGAAAGGAGCCCTGAGAGTCTGGCACGAATTCCGAGTTGTCAGGAATTGCCTGCCCTCTGCTGGACAAAAGACAGCACTGCCATTTTAGGTATTTTGGCCGTGGAAGAACTTCAAGAAATTTTAAGAAAGCCCCCTTTTCAATCTCCCAAATCATCACGGATGACATGTGACACAAGTTGTGCTTTCCACAGCTCTATCTGCATTTTTCTCACAACTAACAGCTATTCAGAACGCAGAAATGCATTTAAAGCATGACCTGTGTTCACTCACTCACACGGCCACACAGCTTCACTGGGCACCTACGATGTGCGAATGCAGTCCAGGGACGGGACCAAGCTTCCTTCTCCATAGCAAACCCATTCCAGCCAGAGCCACCGACAAGAAGCACATTAACACACGGACGGACAAGGCTGATGGACCAAAAAACGCCAGGTGGTGGCAGACGCTGTGAATCACAAAGGCAGACGAGGGGCCAGCAGTCTGAGCACAGAGCTGGATGCAGCGGGGGTCGAGTTGCATGGCGCTCCCAGCTGAGGGAACAGCAAAGGCCAGGAGGACAGGGTGTGCTTGGCTGGTCGGAGGGAGAACAAAGGGGTTGGGGCTGGCTGGAGGTGCAACAGGAGATACAGTCATGGGGTCCTGTCCCCACAGCCCCTCGGACATTGGAATCAGACAAACCTGTGTGGGAACCATTCCGATGGGCGACGCCTCCGCTTAGCAGTGAGGGGCTCCTGAGAACTGGACCCGAGTGGGTTGGGAGGCTGGTGAAGCTACACACATCCCATGTCAGGTTGTGAATTCTGAAGCTTCCCAGAAACTAGAGGAACCTGGGAAGGCAGCCCAGCCCACTGCCGTGGCGATCACCCCTCATGCTGAGGAGAACTAACTCCATCCTAAGCCCTGTGTACGGGCTCAGGAGCCTGGGCTGCCCTGTCCCCTGGTCCCCACTTAGTCACCTGGGTGGAGGCAAGCTATAAAAGAGAGCACGCAGCCAGCCGGAAGTTTCTAGGCACTGGAGGGCAGAGGCCAGCCTCTGCAGTCCGTGGTGCCCTGTGACCCCCGGCCTGCCCACCTCACACCTCCCAGGCCAGCCAGCTGGGCCCATTATGCTGAGCAAAGACCGCGTCCAAGGCCACCACTGCCTCTCTAGCTTCCTCTCAGGAAGGGGCCTTGCCTCCCCCTGGTTTAGGTCATGAGGATGGATGGAGGACGGCTGACCCCTGGCCCGGGGTCACAGGGCACCCACGTGTCCCCACGGCCAGGCAGCCTTCAAGGGACTCAGGCCCAGAGACCAACAGGCCCAAACTTGTTCTGCACATCGGTTCCTCTGAGGTTTGGGGTGACAGGGCAGGGACCCTCCCAGCACCAGGCTCCCCTGGAGCTGCATTTTGCTCTCAGAGCAGAAGAAGGTGTGGCATTGGTGGCTGCAGCAGCAGCACCAGGAACCTGAGAGAAAGGCCGAGCTCGGCCGCCCACACCCCCGGAATCAGGCTTGTGTTAACACGCCCACCTCGCGGGGTCCCGATGCACAGGGCCGGTGAGACCGGGCCTTGCAGCGGGGAAAGGACCACTCGGTGCCCTGCCACGCGGGGCTGCAAGGTGCCACCCAGGACAGCTCTGAGACAGTCCTCTGCCCCACGCCACGCAGGCCACCCAACACGTGTCCTCCTGCTCTCCCCATCACCTTGCCGCACCTTGTCCTTGGCCAACCTGCAGCTCCCAGAGGGCACCTGACTGGGCCGCCCATCCCCCAGGCAGCAACAGGGCCAGCGTTAGCTCACAGCCGTCAGCGCTTCCCAACGGGCCCCGGCCGAGGCACGCACTTCTCAGACGCTGACATGTGAATGCACCGGGGAGGCAGCGTGTGCGGGACAGCCCGGCCCGCGGCCCCAGCTCCGCAGCAGCGCCTGGGACAGTGGGGACCAGGCCTGTGGGGCAGCAGGGCTGGGGGAGCGGGGTGTGGCCATGGCACTGGGTAGGGGAGGGACACGTTGGAAGTCCTGTGCTGGACTCGGGGCCCTGGAGGGACAACCTGGAACTTCAGGGCACAAAAACTCAGCCTGCTCAGCTGGGACGGCCTGCGGTTGGCCAGTGGCCCGGGGGGAGCGGCTGCCACTTGCCAAACGGTGGCCTGTGCAGGGGTTATGCACCCTCACCCAAGTGCTACTGATTTTCATTGTGACATTTTTCAGAGAGAAGATGAGTGATAAAAGCAAATGGTTACCATACCTCCGCAACCTAGGCTCAACCATTACCTTTTTGCCAAATTTCCTGCTCAGCCTATAGATCACCCAATGGCGACTGTTACGAAGCATATGATAAAGTATCTCACAGACGGGTGGATGCTTCTGCCCTAAATATTGCAGCAGGAGTCTCCAAACCCGAAAGACATTGCCCCAGGGGGTCACAATGCTGCCAGCTCAACTGGCAAAATTAGCTCTAATGCTCAGCAGCCACACCCACGCCTGTCCTTCCTGGCAAAAAGGGGCCCGGGTGACATGGCATTCACAGACACAGGACCAGGACCTACGTGGACAGAGCCACAGCCAAGTTTCGAGCAAGATTCCCGAGGGATATCAGTGGGAGCCACTCAAACCCCTTGGGCTGCAGCTTTGGTTTGCACAGAGGCCTGGCATGGGCTGGGCAGGCAGCCCCCAGCTCTCTGCTCTGGGGAGCTGGGGAGAGGCCAGGGCACCAAAGAGGCAGGAGCAAAGCTCGGCCCCGTAGCAGGGCCGTGTGTGCTTGTCTGTCCACTATTATTCCTGCCTCGATATTGGAGGGCTCCTCTGGGCACCAGACTCCCTCCTGTTATTCTTCAATGCCAACCTCAGTTCTTCACCATCACTCCCTTGAAAGAAACCCCCCCTCCCCGACCTTCTCAGACCTCCATCCCATCCTCCCGCACAGTGAACCCCAAAGGAGAGCCTCTGTTGCCCCACAGTGTTTCTGCAGAGCCAAGCCCAGGGCTGGCCCTTAGGAGGTGCTCAGAAATGTCTGGAGCCGAGGAAGGGAGCAGACCCAAACCATGCCCATGCTGGCAATAGCTGGCACTCTGCTCAGGCAGTGAGCCAAATACTGCTCTGCTGCACACCTTCGTATGCCCATTGCACAGATGAGAACACTGAGGCCTCGAGAGGTTGTGCTGCCCCACATCACACAGCTAGTAAGTGATGAAGACGATGGGCTCAGCTGAGCTCTGGGCAGGAGGAGAGGTGGGTGAGTCCGTGATGGGTACTAGGATCTGGGAGCACCAGGCATGGGGGGCTGGGGAGCTCTGCAGAGAGGCGCCCTGTCCCCCACTCAGGAGAGCTGGCGCCTAACCGGAAACTTGAAAGGTGTCAGGAGATAGCCCGGTCCAGACAGGACAGGGATGCACTTGAACAGAGAAAACAGAGTACAAGGGCCCAGGGGCGATCGGCTCCCTGGCACAGGGACTTGCCCGGCCTCACCCCCAGAAACCCCGATTGAACTGGATGCACGCAGCGAGGGCACCATGTGCCGACCCATCAAGAGTTTGTGTGTTAGTTGAACTCCTGAAAGGTAAGGAATGCCTGGCTTAGGGGGATGGCAGAGATCGGGGTGAGAGCTGGGATTCAATTCAGATGTACTTCGAAAGTTCCAGAGCAAGGAGACTGTTGATAGACCAGCCTGAGAGGAAAGGCAGCAGCCAGATCACTCACTCCCTCAGGAGTGCCACAGTAAAGAACTCAGATGTCACCAGGGTGGGGCGTAGGAAGGCCTCTAGTCTAGGTGTCTGCCTGCCAGGCACTGCTGGATCCCCAGCGAGCAGCCCAGTGCATGCACATAGTAGGTGCTCAATTAACATGGGATGACTTGTCAGAAGCTCCACATGGCACAAAGGGGTAACCATCCAGATGACAAAGAGAGAACCAGGCCCTGTGTGGGTCTCAAGCACTAGAAATGTGCCCAGCACCCTGCTACTCCCAGGGTGGCCGCCTCCCTCTTATGCATCTCTTGGAACCTAGCCTCTCCCCTCTCCCAAGAAGCTGAGGCAGTGCGCTGCCAGGACACCTGTCCCAGGACATGTGGCAGCGTCCTGGAGAAGTCTGCAGACTCACCAAGAAGGGGCAACTGAGGAGCAGACCCTGACAGGCAGAGAATCAGAGGCGCACCGGGAACAAAGGGGGAGACTGGAAATTCTGTGCATCTCAGCCGATGAGAAACACAGGGGCAGAGGAGCAACTGGCCCAAAGTCGCCAGCAAAATGGTGCAAAGTGTGCCTGACTCCTGGTGGCTCTACACATTGGCACCACCCCCACTGCCCTAATGTTCCCGTTGTAGCGATGAATCTACCAAGAGGGAGCAGACAGAGTTGGTGCTACATCCAGATGCTGCCCGTGACTGCTACCGTTTGGGTGTGTTCTCCCACCGCCTCTGTGTTTCTGCTTCAAAGGGGCACAGCCGGGGCTCTCTCACTAGAACTGTCCATGGGCCACGGGAACCAGTCGGCAGGCCTCCAGGCAGGCCTTAGCCACCAGGGACTATGACACCCGGCTCTGCTTGTAGGACCCACGCTCCTGAGCCTCCAGCAGGATCCGGCTGAGGCCGGGACTCTGAAATCGCTACTGGCCTGTGTCTTCTCTTCCCTTCTTCTACCCTCTTCACCCCGCCTGGTTTCTCCCGGAGCATTCGTAATCCTTTGCACACGAATACTGCTTCACCTCTGTATGTAAGGAACTCAATCCAAGACAACCAGTTACCTCCCAGTTAGCCTTTGGAGAAATCGTACAAGATCAATGCAGGAGAAACCTTGTTCCAAAGGAGAATCGATTCTCAGTTACATAAATTTGCACACAGTTCTGGATCCCCAAAGTCTGTGTACACACACCCCTTTGAGACCATGTGCCCCAGGTGAAGATCTGCTGCCTTAGTGTGTGTGTGTGTGTCCAGGGGAAGGTGGCAGGAGTCGGCAGGAGCATGCATTTGGATCTCAGCCACCCACCTGAGCAATTTCTCCCTCTCTCAACTCAGTGTTCTTCCTGCAAAATGGGTATAATAATAATACCATCCTCTTAGGCTACTCATGGGGACTGGTTAGGGGGCATCAAATATATGGTGATGGAAAGAGAGCTGATTCTGGGGGGTGAGCACACAATACAATACATAAACAATGTCATGTAGAATTGTACACCTGGAGTTACCGACCAATGTCACCACAATAAATTTAACAATAAAAAAAATTTTTTTTAATAAAAATAAACCATATGAAAGCACTTTGCACAGTGTCCAGCATACACAATAAGTATGTATCAATGCTAACTGCTACTATTATCGTTGTAATTTTACTGGAAGCTGTTTCAAGTCATCACGGATTTGCTTGTTATTAGAATAATTAAATATGCCAAGCCACTTAGAGGCCAATTAGAAAGATCTGGTTCACTTCCAGGATCCAGATATTGAAATCATAAGTAGTAGCTACTGTACTTTGTACTTTTTTTTTTTACTTTTACATTTAGTCTCAATTAAATCTGTAGACAAGCCCTGTGAGGAATGACACTACCAGACAAGGAAGCCCAGGTACAAAGGGCAGGGACAGGTAGCCTGTCCAGATCCCACAGCCAGCAGGGGTGATGTGGGCACCTTGGGACCTGCCCACAGTTCCCAGCCCCTGCGAGCTTTGGATTCACTCATTTGGGATGTGGTTGGGGGATTTGCAGGTGCCACACACAGAGCTGCCGTTCTTCTGGAAAGAGTTCTTGAGGACCGGAAATCTGGATCTGTTGTCTTAACTCCCATGTCTTCTGCTGTTCATCAGCCTTGGAAAGCAGCTGCTAAAATACCGCTTCCGCCTCATGGGTTCCCATGCAAATCGCTCCCAGAGCTGGGGAAAGTGCAATGCTTTCAATAGTTCACAACCTTTGCCTTTTCCTCTCCTTTCCAATTCAGGAACTGAGTTGAGTTCCTTTCTCCCCAGTGCCGGGAAAGAGAGGAAGCAGTCGGTGACCACCGTGGCCTGCACAGGCAGACCTGGGTGGGCTTCAGGTTTCCTGCCTGACCTTTGCCCCCTGTCACTTGCCACCCATCCTCCACTAATGAATGGGCTGCCTTCAGTCACACGTTCCCACTGCACCTGCCAGGGAGCCCCCCTGGATTTCACCTACTCAGCAGACAGGAACAGAAGAGGGAGGTCAGGATTGGCAGAAGGGTCTCCTTTGAAATGAAAGGATGAGCTTCACTCACCATTAACACAGCCATCTGTCTCTCCCCTCGGGGCAGCCACCAACCACACCGGGGTCCCTTGTGTTCACAGGTCATGGGTAGGACATTCTTTACATGACCGTCCTATTGCACCACTACTCCCTGCTCAGTGGAGAAACACCTAGAGCAGAACAAAGAAAATAAAACACTCAAAATGAAATCAATAAAATAAGAACTGGGGAAGCCAGGATGGCTCAGAGGGGTTAAGCACTCGCTTTGCAGCCCTGGGGACCGAGAATTGAATCCTGGGCCCGGCCCCTGCAGACCCATATGATGAACTGGGGTGTGCTTCCCATGCGGGAGGCCCCCAGTTCAGGTCTCACCCCCCAACTCAACCCCTGGCTTGAGAAAGCATGCCTCCCATGTGGAAGGCCCTCAGCCCAGTTCCTGCCCTGCACACCCTACCCCCCTGCCCACCTGTGTGGCCCAAAACCATGACATACAGCTATGGAGATGGCTCTGAGTCCTCCTCCTTCTCTCTGTCTCTCTCTGTCTCTGTCAAAAACAATAAAAAAATAAATCTTAAAAAAAAATAAGACCTATAACCAGTTAGTGTGAAGGATGTATTGGACCAGGCACTGAGTTACACACTTATGTGTTCTCCCTTCATGTTTATTCACTGGCTAGATTCTAGTCTAACTTCATGCCTCATCCAATGTTTGAGTCACCAAGAAGCTGTCACCCTGCTTGTATGCTGCTAGACATGGGAGCTCATTCCTCTACAAGGCTAGAACGTGCTTCCACATAATCTCTCCCCCTTCCTCCATGGAGCCTATGGAACCAATCCCACAAAGCAAGCCTGGCCATGGCCCATGAGGCATCTGAATACCATCGTCCTCCCTCCCAAGTCTTCTCCTTTCACTTCCATCATCCTTTGCCTGGGGTTTGTCCCCATTCTGACCACCTCGCCCTGGGCAAGAGGAGCCAACGCTCACTGAATGCCAGGAGCTTTGTGGCCATCCTCTCTGTCCTCACAACAGTACTGCCCCGGGCACCATTATTATCCCTTTTATGCGGTGAGCACACCTGAGTGTCAGAGAGGTGGTGTGCCCAAAGCTGCACAGCCAGAGCCCAAAGGCCAGTCTCAACTCTTAGCCCTCAGCCTGGAAGTATGTCCAAGAACCCAGAAGCGTTTCCATAAATCTGGAAGTGTTTCCGTGAACCCGGAAGACTTCCGAGTCTTTCAGAGCACCTATTAAAGTGCTATAAGCCTCAGAAGATGGAGGGAGTGTCTTAGAAACCCATGTGGACTATTCTCTGTCATGTACGTGTGTGTCTTCGTGCCTAGTGAAATCTGCCTGGACACCATTGCAGCTCACACCCCTGTCGTAAGGGGGATGTTGGGGAACTAGGAGTCAAGGATGAAGGGGAGAATTTTGGTTTTGCCCGCTCTTCTTTTTCACTCTTTGAGATTAGCTTTACCCTATATTATTATTACCTCTTGGAAATAGTTTTAATGGAAAAATTAAATAACATGACCCTCTGGAGAGCAGAGACCATGGAATAGTTCTCTGTCCCCCACCCAAGGGAGATAGAGAGGGGTGGAGGGAGACAGGGATGGGAGAGGAAAGAGAATAGCCTAACACAGCCTCTTGCAAAATTCTCTCCAAACTTTTATTTCGCCCAAATTTTATCACACAGCTGGCACCGTGTGCTAAGCCATTTGGGGACAGGGAGGGCACTGCAATGAGCCTGAAAGGGGCTCCTTTTGAAGCATTTGTCCTGCTGGGGCCCGCGCTGTACAAAATGACCTCACATGCTGACCACAGCAACCGTCTCTCAGACACCAGTTGGAAAGGATGAGGGAAGTATCTAATTTGGGCTGCGCTCTGGCCCTGGGCCACCAGCTCCGCCCCTCCCCTCCCTGGCCCAGGCAATGCCCCAGCTAACGCTGCAGGAATGAACGACCTGAACCGGGGATGCTGGCTCAGGGAGCATGGCTCCTAGCCTGGCCTGCTGCCAGCCCCACCAGGCAGCAGGGCCTCCCACCTGCAGGCCTCCCCGCGTGCCTGGGGGAGAGACACGCTCCCAGCAGCTGAAATATTTCTCCCTGCAGGTGCCAGGTGCCTCCCCAGTGCACCTCCACCCACACACGCTCAAAAATAGCAGAGGCCGCAAGTTTTCATCAGTTCTTCGTCTCTGATAAAAGTGAGTGGGCGAAGAAAACAGCCCCAGCTGGGGAGCCGGTGGGAAAGGCTGGCTGGCTGGCTCTTGGAATTTGTCCTCAGGGGCATCTGACACTCTGCTGAAGGGCACCCAAATTCGAAAACAGCCCGGTCCTGGACAGTCTTCACAATACCCATGCCTTTGATCCGGCCACGTGGCTGCTAGGAGTTCAACCAAGGAAGTCATCTGATGAGCAAAAAGACGTGACGCGGAGCTCAGTGTGGTTATGATGGCAAATAATGGAGGCAGCCTAAACGTCCCACACACAGAGCCCGGCGATGTCACTGAGGAAGGTGCCATAGCACGCGATACTTCCTCAGCCATTAGAAGTGAGGGTACGGCAGCTCTTTTGTGGATGTGGCAACATGTTTTCAAGATGCTGTTCAATGGCAAAAGGAAATTACAAAATAGTAAGTGTAACATGACTCTGATTTTGTGAAACACCACACATACACGAATACTTACAGAGAAAATGTGGGCAGCACCATGTTTGGCTATACTCCAAAATATTTACAGGATTATTTCCAAGAGTTAGAATTACAACTCATGGTTTTGGTTGGTTGTTTGTTTTATTCCTGTTCATCTGTACATTCTAACTATTTTGTGAAATGATAACTACTCAAATTAACTGTTTTGAGGTATAATTTGCATAGAATAAAATGCACCCATTTTAAGTGTATATGACAGGTGTATTGATTGACAAAGGTTGATAGATAAATTTACACCACCACATCAATACCACCACAAACAAGATGTAGAACATCCCATCACCCCACAAAAGTCACCTTGAGCCCCTTTCAGACAATCCCCACTCCCTCCCCCAATCCCAGTCCCAAATAACCATTGATCTGCATGCATTCTGTTACCAAGCTAGATTTGTCTATTCTAGAATTTCCTGTAAGTAGAATCATACAATACGTTCTCTCCTGTGTCTGCCTTCTTTCACTCAGCAAAATTTTTTTGAGATTCACCCATACTGTGGGTATCAGTAGTTCCCTGCCTTTTTTATAGCCGAGTAGTACTCCACTATACGGTTATGCCACAGTTTGTTTATCCACTGAAGCCCTTGATGAGCATCAGGGTTGCTTCCAGTTTGAGGTTTATAATGACAAAGTTATTGTGAGCATTCCTGTTCAAATCTTCCTGTGGACATGTACTTTTTGTTTCTCTTGAGGAAGTAGGTAGGTGCAGAATTGCTAGGTCATATGGTAAATGTAGGATTGTTCCTATAAATAGCTATGAAACTGTTTTACAAAGTGATGATATAAGTGTACATTCCTCCCATCAACAGAAGTTCCCTTTGCTCCAAGTCCTCGCCAACAGTCGTTTTCACTTAGCCGTTCTCCTGGGTGTGTCTCCTGGTTTTAATTTGCATTTCTCTGATAACCAGTGCCAGCTGAACATCTTTAAAGATATCACAGTCACATGTCTTTTTGTATGAAGTCTCTGCTAATATTTTACCCATATTTTATGAGGCTTTTTTGGGGGCGGGGGGGTGCTTATTATTGAAATTAACAGGTTTTGGGTTTAGGGGTCTTATTTTTAATATACTAGGTAAAGTCCTTCATCAGATATATGCATCGTGAATATTTTCTTTCAGTCAGCACCTGGAACCGGCTTTTCCATTTTCTTAGTGGTGTCTTTTAAAGAACCTAAGTTTAAAAATTTAAGTTTAATAATCAATGCTTTTCTTCTACGGCTTATTCATAGGCCTTTTTGGGTATTATCTAAGAAATCTTTGACTATCCCAAGGCTATAACGATGTTCTCCTATTTTGCTTCTTGAAGTTTTATGGTTTGGGCTTTTATATTTAGGCCTATGATCCATTTCAATTTAATTTTATAAATGGTGTGAGACAATGTTCGAGGTACATTTTTGTCCATAATCGGGGATCAAAAACCTAAGGCTCTCTGCTGCTGCTTTCCGGTGCCCTCATTTGTCACCATGAACTCAAAGGGGGCCTCATGGAACACTGACACCCTGAATGCAAGCAGGTGTTCCCGTGCCCATTTGCTGAAAGGCTCAGAGAGGAGGGTTTCCTGTCCATTACACTTCCAGGGTCATTCAGCGGCAGAGAGACCGCTTGACGCTTGACACTACTTTTAATGTCGCGATTCCAGACCCTCCGCAGCGCTGCAGGGACAGGTGCCTCCGCAGGGCCGTGATCATGGAGGTCCCGTCAGCATGGCCCGACCACAGGAGCCTCAGACCTCTGCCTGTCATCAGGTTCATTTAATCCCCAGAAAACATTGCAACCCATGGCATTCTCGGCAGAACTGAGGACATAAAGTGTGATTTATTGCTGCTGAAGCATGTCCTTCTGTATTTCCAAACTGCCTTGGGGAGCAATTCCTCACAATGTCAGCAGCTGGCTCAGGAGAGGAAGAAAGGGGGGAACATAAGGAAGAGGGAGATGGGACCGTGCCCCAGGGACCCTCACCCGGGACCACTGCTGACCACCTCCGGCCAAGAAGATGTTTGGCCTCCAAGGCCCAGGGAGGGGACTCAGAGGAACTGGTGTGACCCGGGTTCCTGGGCCCCCGGGAGAAGCCCTGGGTCCTCCACACTTCCTGCCCTCCCTGGCCCAGCTGCCCTGGTTTTATTAGAACCAGTTGCAGATGAGTTTCCTAGAAACGAAAGGGGCGAATCTCATCAGCCTCTCCTGAGCCAAGGAAACACAAGCAGCGAGAGCTGAGGTTGGGGAGCCGCTCCCTGGGATCCTCCCTGAGTCCCCACAACCAGCCAAGAGCTCAGGTCTACCACTGTTGCCACTGTACAGGACAGCGACCTCCTTGGCCACCCCACTGTGTTCGAACGTCAGGGTCCATGTTTCCCTGATGCTCCAGGCCAAAATCCCAGTTCTGACTAGTACGTGGACTCCTCAATGTCCAGTCAGCCAGCATCTTCCAAGCCCCGGGCCCCGGAGTTAACCTGTGGTGACACTAACGAGGACACAGTCCCTGACCTCGGGGAGCCACACAGGAAGATGGACTCAGCCCCAGCTAGCTGCTGCCCCAGTCCCGTCACCTAAGAGCAGGCTTCTCGGGCCAGGGGAGGGAAGGACACTGAGGTTTGGGGGCCCTAACGGTGCCTCACCGAGGAGACATAGCAATGGATGGGTTTAGAACAGGCTTCCTCGGCCTCCGCATGGTGGACATTTGGAGGCCAGATCCTTTTGTCACAGGGGACTGTCCTGTGCATTGTAGGATGTTTGATCAGCATCCTGGCTTTGACCACTCGCACACACATCTCCAATTTGTGACAAGCAGGAATGTCTCCAAATGTTGCCAAATGTTTCCTGGGAGCAAAACTACCCCTAGTGGACAAACCACTGGCTTAGGGGAAGGAGTGGGGTTTTTTCTAAGTGGGGAATAAAGAAAGGGCATTCCAGGTGGAAGAAACAACCTTGAGACAGGCAGGGGCAAGGTGGGGCTGCAGGGCGCGAGGCCGTGGCAAGGTATGACCCTGGAAAAGGAAGATTACGTTAGACTGGGAGAGCTGGCAATATCTCAGTAGGACTCTACCTTGTAGGTGGTGGGGGGGCCTGGAAGGTTACTATGCAAGGGAGTGACGGGATAAGGCCCACTCTCTGTCAGTGACGTAGAGGCAAGGAGGGCTGTTAGAAAGCTACTGAAGTTGTCCACGCAGGAGAACACAGGCACATAGCCAAAAAGGCATGTCACTGTGTGGGGAACGTCACCCACTAGAAGTGTCGCCAAGCCAGGTTTGTGAAAGTGCTGCAGGAATTTGCAGGAAGAAGATGCAGAAACCATGATGGATAAGGGAAGTCCCTGGGAGGGCATTCCTTGCTGTTGGAGAGGCACATAATCAACGCAGCAGGGCTGCCAGTCAGCCTGGCCGAGGTAGAGGGCATCACCTTCAAGGTGCCAAGCTAAAGGACCAGGGCTTGGTCCTGGAGCCACGTGCTCAGAAGGACATACAGCGGCTTGGGAAGGTGCGTTGGAGGAAGGGGGACAAGACGAATCGTGCGTGCACATGCAGTCCAACCACCATGCTGTCCCTGGAAGAGCCCAGGATGAAACCCTCCCTCCCCCATGTTCTTACAGCTCTCTGACCCCGGGGGACTTCCCGCGTGTGCAGAGAATGTGCCAAGGGCTGCCCGGACCAGCTGTCTCCCCATCAGCCAGAACAAGCCCAGCGATGTTCTCAGAGCAGGTGCACATTTCAAAAGGAGACATCGAATTTCATGTGGCCCCAAATGGGCAAGTGGGTGAATTCGGGCAATGCAGACGCGGAATCTAGGAGTATCTTTTTGCAGCCCACTTCTACTATCCCACATTGTGTTCTGTCTTGTATCACCAGACCCACTGAGACCCAGGAGGTCTCAGGGCAAAGGAGGCCAGGACTGCTTGGTTGTTGCATGCCCCCATGCCTGGCTCTGTGCCTGGCACGGAATGGATGTTCAAAGAATATGCATGAGGCCAAGCGCTGCTTTGCCCATGAGACAGGTTCTGGAGCCTCCCTCTAAACACACCTTAAAAAGACCAGCTTCTCCTGTGAAGCTATGTGAAGCGTCAGCACCTTTTTAATCCGAAGAGAGTGCTGAGCCTTTTTATCTGACCCTTGGAGACCCAGCAGAGCCTGAGGGTTTTGAGAAATGTGCCCACACAGAAGGTGGGAGAGAAAAGGGTGAGTCATCCACACAGATTAACTGGCAGGAGGGAGTGTGCTGGCCCCGGGAACTGAGAACTCACCGTCTCTCAAACAAATGCTTGTTGGTTGAGTGTTTGCTGTTATTCCCTGCCCCCACCCTGAGTTTCACTGCTGTGATGGGTACGCTTTAATGATGGCTAGGGACGTATTAGGAAAGATTGGTGGGACTGTTCCCATAGCCAGGTTCTGGGCTAAGTTCACAGGTCTCATTTCAGCCTTGCAGGACCCCTTGAGGTCACCCCTGTTTTTGTCTCATTTCATAGACAGACAACAGAGGGTGTGAGATTCAGGTGCTCCCAGGGACAGGAGCGCATACTGTGCTCTGCTGCCCGCCCCTCCCCCCAGGAGCTCATGGGATGGGGGCTCCCCATCACCAGGCCTGGTGCACAGGGGTAGAGGACCCTCATCAGCATCAGTCTCCCCAACAAGCTCCACCCTCCTTCGGGCGCTGCCTGTGTGCTTGAATGTATTGGAGCATCTGATGCTCTTGTTATCCCCATTTTACAGATGAAGACACCAAGGCACAGAGGTCACATGTCTTACACAGAGGTCACACAGCTCATCAGCAGCCAAGCTAGGAGACCACACAGTCACCCAGGTCATTTGTACTCAGCACACACTGGCTGCATGACCCAGGAGTGAAGGACAGGGACAGAGTGTGAGGACCATGGAGCCTGGTTGTGATGCCCGTCACTGTCGTCATCATTAGTAACATGAAGTCTCTGGAGTTGTAGGGCAAAGGGGGTGTCCTTCTCCAGGCTGACTAAGAACAAGACAAGGGGTGCAGCCGGCTCCCGGACACCCCTGCTCCTCACTGAGCACTTGATGTCCCCATCATGGTCCACCTGAGCAGGGGTGCCCCGCTGCGTTACTGATAAGGTGACCAGATTTTAACATTGGTAAAGCGGGACACCATTGACCGGGGGGGAGGGGATTCTTGATTAAAAATTTGGTCTATCTCCTGCCATTCCCTAGCTTGTCGTGCATTCTTTCCAAAAATCGGGACTTTTTTTAAATGCCGCGGCTGAGGGACAAATTGTGAAAATCAGGACTGTCCCGCCAAAAGCGGGACATCTGGTCACCTTAGTTACTGGGCACGCTCCGTGCCTCTCTCTTCCCGCAGATCCGAGCACCCCCCACCTCCAGGATCCTAGGCCTCTTCCCACACAGAGCCTGGGCTGGCGTCAGATCCCATCAGCCCCCGGAATAACCCAAAGGTCAAGACCACACGAAGACCAGGAGTGTGGGCTTGGGAGGCAGAAGGGGCCCTCACTGCACAACGCTGGTGGGCCAGTTTCCTAATCTCCGTTTCCGCGTCAGGACAGTGGGCATAAGGACAGACTGACCTCATGGGGTTATTATTTCCTTTCCCCAAACCAGCGGTGCCCATGTTCAGCTCGAGGGCTGGCAAGCTCACATGTGTGGGATCGCAAATTCTCCTGAGGCCAGGCCTGGGCAGAACAAAGCACTCCTCCATCGGAGCCGGCACAGGGCATCTCAGTGGGCTACGGGGACAAGGGGGCAACAGAGCTGCCCGTCTGACTAGAATGTGCCTGGGGCAGTGTCACCCAGAGGGCATTGCCATGGGCCCAGTGGTTTTTGCCACTGGCTCAATGCTATGGGCCCATGAGCTGTGGCGATTCAGCTACACCGGTGCCTACAGTGATGACACCGCCATCTTTTTCCATTGCTGAGCAGTATGAATTGTCAGCATAGATCACAAGGAGCTTATCCATTCATTATCAGTAGATGCTTGGGTTACGTTCATCATGGGCCTCCCATCGCTAAAGCCACGGAGCACGCTTTTGTATTAGTCTTTCGGTGGCCTGTGCACTTTTTCCTCATGGGCGTCTGTCTAGGAGGGGAATGACTGACAGGGTTTTTCCAAGTCCTGGCATCTTTCTAGAGCCCACGGGCGTGTCTGAGAGTTCCGCTGCTCTGCCCCTCCTCCAGCCTATGATGCGCTGCTGAGTGTGAACTGGGGCTCTGGTTTTGATTCACATTTCTCTGGTGAGTGATGGTGCTTGGCAATATTTTATAGGCTTCCTGGGCATGTTGTATCTTCTATGGAAGCACCAGTTCTAACCCAGCTTCTAATCCAGTTGTTTGTCTTTTTCTCATTTTTATTGATTTGTGGGAGTTCTTTCCATATTCTAGATAGGCTTTCTACATCAGATATGTGTATTTTGAACATTTTTCTCCCAGTCTGTGGCTTGTCTTATCAGTTTCTTAATGGTGTCTTTTGAAGAACAGAAGATTTAAATGTTGATGAAGTCCATTGTACCCACTTTGTCTCTTATGGCAGCGTTGTTTGAGTCCTGTTTAAGAAAACCTTGCCGGCCCCAAGGCTCTCGGCTCTCCATAAAATATATAGTTGCCCATGCTTCGTTCCTTCCACCTCAGACCTGCAAACTTCACTAACTCAGGAGCCTCTCTTGTCACTCTCTTCAGCCCCTGACACAGCCCTGGCCCATCGCGGGGGCTCCCTGGATACGTGCCGTGATGGAGTTACCAAGCTGGCCTCTCCAAGCCCAGGCTGCCCCTCACTGTCTCCCGTCTTGGCACTCAGATAAGGAAAGACCCTTTGATGGCTTTCCCAGGTTCTAAAGGCGAGACTACAGAGAGGACTTCCAGCTGCCCCGTGATAACTGCCCCTGACAGCTTCCCCAGGGAGTCCGCCTGGCAGAAAGACTCAAGTCATCTCCCAGCCCCGTCCAGACACCAGGGCATCCCTGGGGGCTCAGATCTGCCCTGGAGGGAAGATCAAAGACCCAGCTCCACTTCAGAGGCAGGAATTTGGATGGTGGAGATAATTGGGTCATGGGGTGAGTGAACAAAGATAACTGTAGGGGAGATTATTAGGTCACTAGAAACCCTAATTCCTTGACCATGTGGACTCCAGCAGATCCTCACATCCCGGGAACCTGGCTAGACTAGAAGAAGCCCTTGGTTTAGAGGACTCGAAGGGAGAAAACTCACCCGGGTGTCCAAAAACCTAAAAGCACGTTGCAGGAAATCCGGAAATCTCCTGGGTTGGAGGTGGGAGTTCATATGGGTCCAAAGACTTTGGAAAACCATCTGACAGTATCTAAAAGCTGAACATAAATGTTTGTCCCTGTGAGTGCAATTCCACTCCGAGGTGCATACCCCACAGAAATGCACCCACATGTTCACCAAAAGGCACATTCTAAAATATTCATAGCGGTACTAATACTATTACTAATAGCCCCAAATTACCATAGAAACTACCCACATGCCCTTCTGCCATGGGATCAGTACATAAAGTAGGGTGTATTCATGCAATGGAATACTCCAGAGCAGTGAAAAAGAGCATACGAATGCTACACACAACAGCATGATGAATCTCATAAACACACTGCTGAGAGAAAGAAGTCAGATGGGGATGGGTCAGGGCTCCATGATTCTATGCATGTGGATTTCAGAAATGAGTAACCTAAGCTGTGCTGTTAGAAGTCAAGGGAGGGATTCCCCCTGGGGTGAGGGGAACATGAGGGGGCACGAGAGGGCTTCTCGGGGAGCCGGTCAAGTTCTGTGTTGTGACTGAGAGCTGGTTACTGGATTGTGTTCGGTTTGTGAATTGCCGGTAAGGCGTCCCCTATCTCTGTGCAGTTCCCCACGTGTACATCACAATGCAGTCGAGGGTGTTTTTGTTTGTTTGTTTGGGCTTTTTTTGAAAGGGAGAGTCCTGGGCATCAGAAAAACCTGGGCTTACACCTGGAATCTACCCCTAGGCAATAAGTTTGCCCTCTGCCCTTTGTCTTCTCACCTGGAAGATGGGAGAGGATACATGCCCTTCTCTGCTTGGCTTGTGAGCCAAATGCTGAAAAAAGAAATTATACGCGGTGCATTCAGCTGACCCACAGGAACTTCATCGGAAGCCCACGGAAGCCAGCACCCACCGAAAGGAATGAAGACATATTTAACTGTCGTATTATTTGTCAGGATCTATTCAAGGACTAAGAAGTTTTGAAACAAGGTGCAACAGAACAAAGCCTGAGGTGCATCGAACAGACTTCCCTTCCAACCCAAAGACAGGCTATTGATTTGAACAAGGACTAGCACACGTCCCTTTTTTATCCCCTTTGGAGCCCATTTTACATCTCCAAGAATTTCATAGCTATTAAAAGCTGCAAGGAGGGGAAGCCGGGATGGCCCAGTGGTTTGAGCACTCACATTGCAGTCCCAGGGTCTGAGGATACAGTCCTGGTCCTGGCCTGGCCCCAGCCTGTGAGGACCTGTATGCTGACCTGGGGTGTGTTTCCCACCTCAGTTCAGTTCCTGCCAGGGCGAGCTTCCCATGTGGGAGGCCCCACCTTCAGATCCCCCCTGGGGCATGCCTCTCATGTAGGCGGCCCCCCGGCTTGTGAGGGGGTGCCTCCCAGACAGAAGGCCCCCTGCCCGGTTCTTGCCCTGCGTGGCCCTGAGCTCACCTGTGTGGAATGAAACTATGTTGAAAACTAATGATGTACAACTATGGAGACTGCTCTGGACCCTCCCCCTTCTCTCTGTCTCTCTCTCTCTCTCTCTCTGTCTCTCTCTCTCTCTCTCTCTCTCTGTCAAAAACAATAAAAATAAATATATTTTTTAAAAAGCTGCAAGAAAAAAAATCCTGTTAAAACTGCCTATTTATAGCAAGAAGTGGTCAGATTTTCAAGGCAACAAGGACAACAAGGCCTTAGAAGCACCTTTAGAGGATGATGGTCCACAGAACCAACTGAAAATGATTGCACACCCCGGCCTTGGACCCAGCAATGCCACCTCTGGGTATCATCCCAGCCAAAAGAAGCATGTGTGCTCACCCGAAGACACAGGATAGGAAGCTTATGGCTGCCCTACCCAAAGCCCATCTGTGTTAAAACGAAGAAATGAATCAGAACAT
This sequence comes from Craseonycteris thonglongyai, assembly GCA_004027555.1. Lineage (NCBI taxonomy): Eukaryota > Metazoa > Chordata > Mammalia > Chiroptera > Craseonycteridae > Craseonycteris > Craseonycteris thonglongyai. Next base: position 39,874 of record PVKE010000241.1, on the reverse strand, counting down.
ATTCTCTGTGGAATACTATACAGCAAAGAACATGAAAAACTGACAGACACACATTCACAAACATAATTATGATCAAAAGAAGCCGGACACAGATGTATACACACTATATGACTCCATGGTCACAAAGCCTCAAAGCAAACAAAAGTGCTTTGTGGTGATGGAGGCCGGCATAGGGGTTCCTGGGAAGGGGTAGTGTGGGACTTGGGGGGTGGGGTCACATTTCATTCCTTTGCTTGGGAGCTGGGAGCATGGAAGGTGCACACTTCGTGATAATCACTGAGTGCTGCATTTAAAAGGGGGTGCTTTTCTATATGTGCACTCGATTTCAATACAAAGTTAGGATAAGTTTAAAGCACTTTTTTTAAGTAAGGCCTGGCTAACCCTCACATGAAGAGTTGGAAGAGTTTCTTAAATCTAAAGAACCCCTTGGGAGGTGAGAGCTGACATACCCAGGCTCACACGGGACAATACATGGAACTGTGGCAGCAGCAGCATCTTTTCCTCACACACCACACCCCCAAGCTGGCCCGCAAATGCTGAAGCAAAGAAGCAAATCTAAGCGGAGCTCTGTGTGGAACCCACCCTCAGCCCTAGGAGAGGAGGCCGGTTTCCCTGCAAGCCTCAGAGGCCCAGAGCCTGGACTCACAGGCAACTGTCCCAGACAGTCCCTCGGGGACAGAAGGGAGGCCACCACTGTTTTGTGGCATGCTCACTCTCACACTTACTCATCAATTGCTGGTCTAGGTGCTGCTGGGAAGAGAGCCTGCAGAGGTGAGTTAAATCCCTATCAGTTTGTATTAAATTAATCTAAGAGAGAGTCTCTTGGGTGGGTGTGGCTTAATCAGTAGGAAGGGCTTTCTGAAAGGTGGTAGATCTTCCCTGAAGGAGAGATTCCAAAAATGCACAGGACTTTCGATTGCTCATCCATAGCTCTGGATCCTCCTTCCTTCATGTTTGCCACCTTCAGACAAGCTTCATCCATGCCTACCACCCAGCCTGCTCATTACCTCCCTTCCTGACTGCCCAGCCCCCACAACAGTGTGAGCCAGTGTCTTGTGAGAAATCTGTCCATCCATCCATCCACCCACCCATGTATATCTACACCTATCCATCTATATACCCATATCTATGTGTAGGTGTATCTGTATATCTATACCTATTAATATATCTATTAATATATCTATATCTACTACTGCTTCTGCTTCCCTGGTTGAGCCCTAATACAGATATCTCTGGTCCCCCTAGAGTGTGGCAGTGAAACAGCCACGTTCCCCCACCACTTATAAGGTCATAATTCTAGGCAGGTTATTTCACCTCTCTGTCTCAGCGGCCTCATCTGTCAAGTGGAGATAACAATAAAGTGCCTTCTTCACAGAGTTATTGTGAGACTTGAATAACTTAGTATGTTTAAAGAAGAAAGCCTGACAGAATAAGTACTTTATAAATATCAACCCTTATTTCCTACAAAATGAAGCAGATTTTAGCAAGGCTGTATAGAGACATTTCTCCCTTCAGGTCGGAGCGGGAGGTGAGCTAGGTCTGTGTTCTCTACATTTAGTAGAAATGTTCTCTACATTCAAGTGAAACCGTCACTATGCTCATTGAGTTGCGTGTCACTTGTATCTTTTGCTTGCTTAATATATTTCTTTCCATCAACTCTTTGTAACTTAAAAGTTGTATTTAGAAGGGAAATGGCATATCAACGAGATAAAAGGGAAATCAGTCTCACTTTCCGTCATTGGAAGCGAGCCACGAAAACCAACACAGCTCCACGTCTCTTATCCACAACCTCAAAACCCACAAACTCTGAAAACAATATGATTTTGTTTTTGTTTTTTGCTGCCTTTCGTTTTTTTAATTTGGTGCATTCACATTTGATGGCAAGCCTGACCTGATCTAATTTGAGGCTATTGGGGCTATTTATTCCACTTAGCATGAGAAACATGTTTCCCTGAAAAAAACAGAAATAGAATAAAATAGAATCCACTAAATTCACTAAAAACATTAACTAAATCACTTTATAAGTACCAATTTGCCTTTCTAAAATTAAAAAATATATACCGGTATATGGGTTTCAAAATACATCTGGTTCAAAATTTTGGCTGACAGAAAGTAGTGAAAAAACATTTGTTGTATAAATGAAGTTAGAAGTGACTGCATAAAGACGTGGATGCTCCACACACAAAGGGAATGGGAGGAAAGCCTTATGCTCCTATAAAGTGCCAGATACAGATGTCAAGTGGCCTAGTGGCCCAAGTGGCCCTCTCACATGGCTGGCAGCTGATTCTGACCGTTGCCTGGGAGCTCAGCTGGGCTGTGGGTGGGAGGATCCAAGGCAGCCCCTCCCGTATGGCGGCCCCGGGCAAGTGAGACATGTGAGTGGTGGCTGGCTTCCCTCACACGGAGCATCCTGATAGAGCCAGGCAGAACCTGCCCGCTCTTCTGTCCTGCCCTCAGAAGTCATGCTGCCTCATGTCTGCTAACTCTCTTGGCCAAGTGATCACAGATGCAAGAGGTGGAGACACAGACCTCACCTGACAATGAGAGGTGGCAGCCAAGTTCTAAATGCCCGGTGTGTTATAAGCTTTCGTATTGGTTGACTTTGTACAAACATGAGCAGCAGACTCTCCGTTAACCAGAACTCAAGTAACCAGCAAATCTGTTGGTTGCTTAAGATTTTGCCAGTTGCTTGCGAGTGCTGGTTGCTTGAGTTACAGCTCACAGTCTACTTACCTGTTGCCGACATCTACCAATCCCCATGGCTGCTGGTTAACGGAGAGTCTACTGTACTTTTGTTCTCATTGAAAAAGAGGACATTTGTATATCTGTTTCCTTCACAGGATGGGCTACAGAGTCCAAAGATCCCAACTCATCATCTAAGGACCTGAGACTGAGAGCATCACTGGGCCCAAACGGCGACCTTCCCAACCTGTGGAGTATCAGTCCTGCTCCACAATTGAAATGATGGCTATTGTACAACTTGGAGAGGTCCTGTGTGTCTCTTAGTTACACTTATGAATCCCTTGGAGGCTGGAATGCTGGCTGGAGGGAGAGACCCCACGAAGCCCCCTCCCATGGAAGGCTGATCCTTTAGGAATCTCCCCCTGGGCCCTGCCCAGCCCCCTTCCTTCCCCGCCCCACCCCACCCCTAGCTCCCTCCAGGCTCCTGCATACTGGGAAGTCCAGAAGCCTCCAGCATCCTCTATCCTCCCTTCTGGTGCCAAACAAGGACCTCGAGGGACAGAAGCGCCTCAAGGCCGAGGGAAGATGGTCATCCCCACGTTTGGAGACCAGCGGTCCCGCTGAGACTCCGTCAGGACAATGCTTGGCAAAGCAGCTTTGGAAATCTAGGTGGTTTCCAGGGCTCAAAACTTACAACCTTATCTTCTTTTTTTCCCACATAGAGAAAATGCCTCGGCTCCAAGCCAGGCTCTGACCAGCAGCTTCGAATTACCCAAGAGTGGAGAAGAAAGGAAGACTGGAGACGAGAAGGGGGTGCTGAATCACGGGGAGCAGGGACAGGAAGCCCAGAAACTTTCCTCCTCCCCAGGCCTCAAGGAAGCTCTGCAGGGGAGGCCTGGACGTGTTCACTGAGGCTACACTCAGTAGATTCCCTGTGACCTGAAAGTGCAGCTCTTCAGGGCACCTGTCCCTCCCCTAGGTGTTAGTCAGTATACCAGCTGCTGTAACAAATAGGCCCTGAAATTGCAGTGGCATCATACACAGTTCATTCTTCACTCTAGACATAATCCAGGGGCTGGTCAGCCAAGAGCACTGCTCCACACGCTCCTTTAGGGACCCAGACTCCTTCTCTCTGTGTGTGGTTCTGTGTCCCCAAGGCTGTGTAATTTCCTCTCTCGGATTCTCCCTGTCCCACAGAGGAGGGAGAAAAAGCAGAGAAGGTACACTGTTCTTAATCACTGGGCCCGGAAGGGCCCACTTCCCTTGTTTTTATTGTTTTGGCAAGAACAACGCACCTGATCCCACCTAGATGTGGGGGTGGCTCAGGCATGCTCAGGAAGGAGAGAGAGCACTGTATTGTGAGCCTACCCTGTGGGTGCCATAGGACTCATTAAATACTGGGTGAGATCAACTGACTGCAATAGTCAGCCCATAGTAGTGCTGCTGCGAATGCACTGGAATGAATGTCTCAAGGATTCTGAAGGAGCAGCTTCCAATTCAGAGGGCCTGAGACTGCGGTTTTTGAAGGTGCAAGTTTCTGTAAAGTGTAGACCGAAGAAAAAAAGTCTCTTCTGCCCACCACATCCAACAACAACCCTAACTCCTTATCCGTGAATTTATTCTTATCCTGAAGATCTTCCTTCCGGATTCTTAGCTGGCCACAGGAAAGAATGGGCTCTTACTCTATTAGCATTTAGCTTGTAGGCAAGTGCTTTTTAAATTGAAGAATGTTATATACCTAGTATTCCATTCTCATTGAAAAATCTTGGCATTCCACTTCATGCACATCAGGAAAGGCGCTCTTGTGCAGTCAACAGCCTGCACAACTGTGCTCAGAAACTGTGTTGAAAATTCCATCATCTCCTCAGTCTTGAGGTGGAAACGGCATGAGCTAGTCCTCAGCCCAATCACAGAATCCCAGTGGCAGGGAATTGAGTTCATCTAATCTGGTGGTTTTGAAAGCCTCACCTCCTCAACCTCCCTCCAATACCCCAAATTCACTACTCATCTTGGTATAGGAAACCTTAGGTTACAGATGGAGCTGGGACTTTCCCAAGGTCATTAGAACAGTAAATTAGTTTCAAACTTCCAGTTTAGCCATCTAGACCAGTACTGCCAAAAATATATATTAATACTCTGTGAGCCATGTGTGTAATTTTAAACTTTCTAGTTGCCATATTTTTAGAAAGTAAAAAAAAGGGGGGGAGGGGTGAATATTAGTTTTAATATATTTTTAACCCAATACACCCAAAACATCAACATATAATCAATATAAAATATGACATATTTTACATTCTTTATGTTACACTAAGTCTTCAATTTTCACTGCAAATACTTGATCTGTCTTTAGAGTCCATAAAATTTATCATTGAAAAGGTCGATTTACCTACCAAGTTGGTACAAAGATGCTTAAGGGATTTCTCAGCTAAGTTGAGTATTCATTTTCATTCAAAGTTAATTAAGCTTACATAAAATTGAAAATGTAGTCCCTGGGTCACACAGGCCACATTTCAAGTGCTCAGTGACCACACTTGGCTCCTGGAGACCTATGGACCACAGCAGCCCTGGAACTTGGGCCAAATCTACAGTGACCCCTGGGATTCTTCATTAGGGGGAAAATCTGTGAGAATGACTTCTTCCCCGGGCCCATTTGCGAAAGTAACAATCGCACTGGGAAAATAACAGAGGCCCTGAGACTGCTCATTATTCTTATTTTCCTGCGGTCATGCCTCCGGTTTCCCAGGGCTCTTGTCTGACAAATGGCAGTGCCATGTTGGTCCCAGGCTCCCCCAGGGGAGGGCAGCCTGCAATGTCACCCCGAACAGGCCCAGGTGGCCATCTGTGTCTGGGGACAACCTGGCCAAGTCCTGGGCAGTTTTCTGTTGATGGGAAGACTGTAGGTAGGACGCATGGCTTTTGATCAGAGCCAACACCCTTGACATCCTGAAGGCTGATGGGCCATCTGGGTGCAATTACAGTCACCCAAAGGAGAGGGCTCCGGGTTCATTTTCTAGGGCTGCCACACACGGGCCACAACCTGGGGTGCTCAAAACAAGCAGAAATGTGTTCTCTCACATTTCTGGAGGGCAGAAATCTAAGATCGAGTGTTGGCGGGATTGGCCCTGAGGGGGGAACCCTTTCCGCCTCTTCCGGCTTCTGGGGCCGTCAGCCGTCTTTGGTATGTCTTGGGTTGTGGATGCACCGCTCCAAGCTCTGCCCCAGTCTTCACATGGCCTCCTTGCTGCATGTTTCTGTGTCCAAAGTCTCCCCTTCTTATAAGGATGCAAATCGGGCTGAATTTAGGACCCACTCTAATGCAATCTGAGCTCATCTTAACTTCATCACATCTGCAAAGACCCCATTTCCCAAAAAAGGCACATTTCACAGGTAATAAAGGTTAGGACTTGAACATACCTTTTTTACTAGGGGGGTGGGGGGAGCCAAACAACACCAGTACTTTACAATCATCTATTCATTGAACCTCAATTCACCATAGGAAGTGAGTGTCCCTGGCATCTCCATTTCACAAACAGGAAACAGAAACCTGGGCCCTGAGGACCCAGCTTGTCAATGACAGTCCTGGGACTCAAAGCTGGTCCTGCCCCAGAGCCCGCTGGCTCAGTCACTCCCTGCAGGCGCTTCCAGCTCAGGAACTAGGACACTTGTTTCTCAGGACGATCTGTAAAAGCCCAGCCAGTCTGCTCAGGTTCAAGCCTCTGCCGTTCCATGACCCAGATTGACAATTCTGATGAATTATGAGCACTTTTGCTCTGGAATTGGCCGGGGTTCTTGAGAAGACCACTTGTTCTTTCTCTGCTCCTTCCAACCTCAGCCAACCTGGAACGCCAGACGGAAAACTCCAGCTGCAACATGTGAACAAGAGATTTTCCTCTAATTAGCTAATGAGAGGAAGGCCGGGGATGGCCGCCCTGCTCCTGCAGAGGAGACAAGCTCACCTTCAGGAGACCCTGGCCCAAGCGTCCGCTCACAGCACCTACCCGGCCCAAATGCAACTCAGGCTTCTGCCCAGTGACAAAGAGGAGGCAGAGGCAGAAATGGACCCAGGAGAATAAAACCGTACTCAGCCTGGAGCAGACACATCAGAAGCCACATGGTCACTGTACCCGGAGGGAAAATGGAGACAGCAAGGCCCTTGCAAAGGTCCACAGGATCCCTCCTCACACCTGGCCAGATGGGCTCTGGGGACTGTGTCGATGTCAACAAGGCCATCAGAAGTGACTGCTACCCGGTCCCGCCCTCCAGGCTGAGAAGTCCAAGCAGCAGTGAGCTGCCCCCAAGAGGCTAGTAGCCCCAGATGGTTCTGCAGTGATCTGAAGGCTGTCCCCAAGTGACAGTGGGAGAAAGGCTCCCCGGATGGCCCCCACAGTCTGAGCTCGGGGAGGTGGAAGCTCTGATCACAGCCTGGCATGCTGGCTGGAGCCGGGCCATTTCCCTGCATCTCGTTAGGGGCGCGCTGTGCCGCCAAAACACCAGACAAGCTTGGCATTCTGTGTGTGACCGAATAAAGCCTGGCTGGATTACGCGGCTCTCATTCCTGGAGAAACGCGGCCTGCTCCAATTACTCCCATAAGAAAAGCCTCTTAGAAAATGCCGGAGCGGGGGCAAAGGAAGGCTCTTCCTGGGAACGGGGCTTGGAAACCCCAGGCGCCTGCTCCAAGCAGCCCTGAGAGGCGCCTGTGTGGAGTGTGGACGCTCTGGGAGAAGGTGGGGCCTCGGGGGGCCTCTGAAAGGCTGTGCTTTCCTCCCACAGGACAGGGGCTCTTGTCTCCCAAATTGGCAGGTGAAAGTTGAGCCTGAAGGGAAAATTGGCCTGGCCAGGTTAGGGTGGAGGTGGAAAGAATTGGGCTTTGGTAGGAAATATAGTGGACAGAGGGGTGGGGGGTGGGGGGCGGCATTGAGCGCCTTTCACAAGGTGCTGGGTTTCCCTGAATTAACGATGGGTAATAGCCCTGCAGGACTTGGTCTGAGAGAATCCAGGCTGCATTTGGAAACGGTGGTGGGATGGATTCGGTTGCTGCTCAGCAATAGTCACTGCCTCCACTCCCCACCACCTCCAAGCCAGTAGAAAAACACACTTTCCATGAAGGGGCATCAGAAATTGTCCAGGTGGACAGCCCAAGAGGCCGACTCCTGGCTTGCAGGAGGTTTTGAGGGGAAGGCTCTTGGGAAGGGAAGGGAAGGGAAGGGAAGGGAAGGGAAGGGAAGAGAAGGAGGCAGACCTGGGCAGTGTGAGGGGCTGGGTTGGGCCTCAGCGATCCCCATAGAGGGCACCACGGGTTAGGTGACCCCTCAGAACCATCCCCAGTTGGGGCAAGAATTCAGGGCCTTTGAACCCCTACATTGATCAGTCATTGTCTATGAGCGGCCTCACACTACAGTACAGTATGATAAAATTATGCAAAGCAACAGTACACATTGGTCTAAGAATTAGAGTTGCCATTATACCACATTGAATTCAACAGTATATTTTTTAATGAACTTATTATCCTAATTTTTTGGAAGAGAAAGGCCCACTTTATCCTGAAATGTCAGCCTATTTTAAGCAAATTGGCTTTTTCAGTGCATAGCTGACCTGCTGCTGCTAGACCCATGGCAGGCATTGCGAATCAATCACAGAGCACACCAGACTGCCTCTAATTCACATGCCTTTCACCATGGTACTCTCTTTGACTGAAGCTCCCTTCTCCCTAGCCTTGGCTAGGCCTCATTTTAAATTTTCCTCCAAAATTACCTTCCTTGGCCACCTCTAAGCTGGGTGGGCTGTCCCTTCTCCAGGTTTGTCACCATCACAGCTTTCTCAGCTGTGTCTCCCACCAGGTGTGAGCTTTGTAAGTGTGCTCACTACCGACCTGTTCACCATGACCCTGCAGGAGCTCATGGTGAGCATTGCGGAGGTATCCCCGAGATCCCTTGCAGCCTGCCCCCTTTGTGATTTAGCCATACTCGTAGGTGTGGAGGAGGGCTGATCCTACCCCAAAGTTGAGGTGTGAATTTTAGTTGGAGATGAGCCAGGTAAGTCAGATCTAAGCCAATCAGAGCCTGTTATTCCCCTGGTCAGAGAGATTGAACCAGGAATGGGCACGTGATCCATCTGGGGCCAGTGAAATATGATAGGGAGCCTGCTGGAGGCTTCTGGGAAAAAAGAGGCCCCTCCTAGGAACCAGCTCTTTCTCCTTATGAATGGGGTGGTGTGTGAAGGTGACGCCTGAAACTCCTGCAGCCCTTTTGTAGTCTGAAGAAAACCAGCCTGCGGATGAGCTAACACTTCAGAAAAAAAGAAACCAGGTCCTTGGTGACACCAGAGGGTTCTAAACCAAACCAACACTAATGCACACTCCATTTCCAGAACATTCCTTACATGTAGTCCATCCTTTACTGTGTCAGCCAGTACAATTGGGCTTGGTTCCTGCTTCCCACCTCTCCGGCTCGACCACTTCATTGAAGTCACCTTGCCTCCTGGTCCTGGGACCCACAGTTTAGAAATAGATGTCCTGGGTTCAAACCCAAGCCCCTGCACAGCCTCACCATGGGGCAAGTCGCATCTCCAAGCTGCGTCTTAGCTTCCTCAGACACAAGACGTGGCTAATCAAAGTCCTCCGGACGACTACACTATACACCTGAAACTTATATGCAATAATATTGAATGTAAACTATAACTTAAAAAAATAGTCACAGGGATATAAAGTACAGCCCAGGGAGCAGATTCAATGATATTATAGTAACAATGTACAGTCTCAGGTGAGTAATAGACTTATTGGGGCTATCACTTTGTGAGATGTATCAATGTCTAATCCCTGTGTTGTTTTGTACACCTGATGCTAGTAATAAAAATGAATAAATAAATAATAAAAACCATGAGAAATGCAATTTAAAAAAAACGGTCCTCCAGATCGGTTGGTTAGGCACTACTTCCCCTTTCACACCCGCAACCACAGCTAATAGTCACGAGGAGAACGAACATCCCCAAATCCCCAAACGCTCCAGCAAAAGAAGGATCGTACCACAGGGCCTCTGAGTGCCGGCTCTTTCCGGAACCCATGGGTCTATGTTTCCAGAAACGCTGCTACAGCACCTACTCAGAGTTGAGCTTTGTTCCTGGGTGCTTTGCAAATATTAACTCATGCATCAACAGCTCTATGAAGGGGGCACTGTGCCTAACGCCATTACAGGTGAGAAAACTAAGGCCCAGAGTGGGTAAGTGACTTGCCGAATGTCACAGAGGCAGTGGGTGGTGGAGCCTGGGTTTGAACTCAAGAGGCCCTGTGGCTCCTATCAGGGCACATGGCCGCCCTGTCATGTCATCCTCATGTGCTCATGAGCTGTGTCTAGGCACTTTATAGAAAACAGCTCATTGGATCTTCACAGCAACACCGTGAAATAGGCATCGTACGACCCCATTTTGCAGAGGGCAAAGCCACGCTGAGAAAGAGAGAGGATGCTCCATTGGTGGGGAGGTGAATGAATGAATGAGTAAACGAATGAATGAACGAGTAGACGAATGAATAAATGAGTAAACGAATGAATGGCGGTGGGCTGGACCTGTTGGATGGCCTTGGCTTGATCTCTATGTTCTGGGCCAAGAGTCGACTCAGGAAGTCCCAGTTGCCCCGGGAGTGTGCTCTTGGGACAAGCGCCTCATCCTGTCTGGGATCCCTGAGAGCGGCCCTGGGCACTGAGTTCCCAGTAGCTTCAAAGGGAGCCCAGAGCCAGCTGAACTCCCAGGGGGCGAGGACAGCGGGGAAGCTGGCCTGGCCCCTGACGCTGTGGACTCAGGCCCCACTGTCAGACGTCAGAAGCGCCGGGCAGCTTTGGTCTCAGGCCTCAGCTGATGGAACGGGGGCAGCGCGGAGCCAGGCGCTTCTGGGAACCGTGCTGGCATTTCCTTGTTTTGTCAACGCTGCCGAAGCGCCCCAGAAGTCACATGCAGAACAAAGTCTCCGGGGTGCCTCCTGGAAGGCGAGAGGATTAGAGAGAGAGAGAGAGGAGACCATGACGCAGAGCGCTCCTCCTGGGGCCTGGGAACGGCTCCTGGCCTTGTCTGAGATGTCAGCTCCACCAGGGGGTCTCTGCGACCTCGCACGACAAAGCTCACAGTCACCAGGCAGCGGGGTCCACCTGTGCTGAGCCTGGGCTTCTGGGCCTGGTGTGCCCGCCCGGTGTGCCCGGCTGGTGTGCCCACCCGGGGTGCCCGCCCGGTGTGCCGAGTGCTCCCGGGCCTGCTCTCGGCCACCCTCAGACCCCCGGGGGAAGGACCTTTGCTCTCCCCACTTTACAAACGAGGTAAACAAGGCTTGGGCTACAGCAGTGCCCAGCGAGTGATGAGGCTGGGTTTGGACAAGCCCATTTCATCCCGAAAAGCCCATTAGGGGTTTTTACTCGCTCTCCTTGGGTTTCATTTTGCTTTCATGGCTAACATGGCTCACAAACAAGGAAGTAGAAAAAGTATGTATAAAGGGTCCCCACAACCCTGACAGATGAGGAAACTGAGGTCCAGAGAGAAGAATGACTTTCTCCAGAGCTTTACGCTCAACCCCCCACACGCTGCAGGGGTTGGAGTCAGAGCCCTTTAGAACAGGTGAAGGTGGGGGTCACCTTAGTCACCAGCCTCTGCTGGGGGTGAGGCTGCAGTGCCCTGCTGACCCCTCTGCAGGACCGTCTTGGGTGGGACCCCCGAGGAGGCTTCCAGGATAAAGGGATGGGTCTCAGGACGAAAGAAGGGGTTCCCCCAGGGAAGGGAACCGGGATACACTTGTGTACACAGCCCCCAGACAGGCCTGCACACTCACACATGTACGCATGCTCCGTGTACCCACAGCCCAGGTTCCCGCTGGCTGTCCAGGCAGGGCGGGATGAGGGTCCTGGGAGGGTCAGGGACTGTTCCCAGGTGTGCTGCTTAACCCCCAGATGAGAGCCCCCTCCCCTCCCCAGCGCCCCCATCCTGGTGCCCGGGAGGCTGGCGGTCACAGGTTCTGTCTCCGTATTTCTCTGTCTCTCTCCTCCCTCTTTCTTTCTCTCCCCACCCTCTGAGGAGCCTCTCCCGTGGGCATTCCAGGGCAATCCTATAACAGGCCCCAAAGCCCATCCCCTGTGGGACCCAGCCTCTCCTGGCCCTTGGAGCCCTGCTCAGCACCAAGTTCTCGGTGGCGGCCAGGAGGCAGGAGTGGGCCCTGCATGGGAGGCTGCCGCTGGGACTGGCAGGGAGGCAGGAAGCAGAAAGCTGCTGAGCGCCTCTCCCCCGTCCTCCGCAGGGGGTCCGGGAGCCTCCTGTCTGGAGGGGTTTGCATCTTATCAGGGGCCACTCCCCCACCAGCCTTCCCGGGCTGGGGCTCAGGGAGCAGCATTCTTGAGCTGCCCTGGAATGTGCGGAAACCCACTCCACTCTGCTGGAGATAAACTCTGCTTGGGATGGGCCTGAGTTTTCAAAACATAGACACCCCCGCCCCCCAAACCTGTTCTCCTTCCCTCCAGAATGTGGCCTTTGCCTGCTTGCAAAGTCCTGAGCCCCCTGCAGGGAAGGGCTGGGGCGGCATCGGAACAGGATCTCCTCCTGGCGGGATAGTTGACCTACCCCATCTGCTCCGAAGCGGCACCAGCGGAACCGCAGCCCCAGCCTCCTGGGCTCTGGGGAACGGGCTGGGGGCTGCAGAGCCCAAACAGGACGACAGAGAGAGAAGGGGGTGCAACCGAGGAGGGCAGACAACGCGAGAGGGTCAGGGAGACCAACAGAGAGAAGCCAGGACAGCCTGGGGGCGCCTGGGAGGAAGGGTCGCCGCAGGCTCCTGCTGGTGGCACAGCAAGATGAAGATGGGGGCCACGCCCCCTGCGCTTGGGCACACAGGGGCACTACAAACTGGTTGTGTGGCCGCTTCAAGAATATTTCAGGGGAAGCCGGGATGGCTCAGTGGGTTAAGCGCTCACTTTGCAGCCCCGGGGATGAGGGATCGAATCCCGGCCCTGGCCCGTGCGGAACCATATGCTGAACTGGGAGCTCCCCCCCACCCCCCCCCTCTCTCTCTCTCTCTCTCTGTCAAAAAATAAATAAAATATATATTTTTTTTTAAAAAGAATATTTCAAAACCGCTACCAGAGCCTCCTCTTCCTCTTCTTCACCGGGAGTATAGAGACCCTCATGGCAGAAGATCTGGAGACTTCCACAGCGGCATAGAGTGTTGCCCAAACTTCAGACCATGAGGTCCATTCTAATGGGTTTTGCCAAGTCGCCACATCCGCCTAATGGAGAAGTGAAGCGTGGTGGTCCAGAGCGTGGGCTCTGGAGCCAGGCTGCCTGGGTTCAAAGCCCCACTCTGCCACTTCCTGGCTGTGCAGCCTGGGGCAGGTGATTTAACCTCTCTGTACTTCTGTTACCTTATTCAGAAAACGGGGATAATCATCTACAGTACATCATAGGGTTGTCATGAGAATTAGGAGTTGATACATGTGAAGCCATTAGGAAGGCCACTGGCGCACTGCCTGCTGGGATGCGCTGAAAACCGTGGTGTTCCTGCCAAAGACACAGGACTCAAGTCAAGTCATGAAGACCCGCCAGACAAAGCCAAGTTGAGGAACATGCTACAAAATAACTGGCCTGCACGTTGCAAATGTGTCAAGGGCAGAGAGTCACAAAAAAATACCAGCCACCATCTGCTCTAAGAGGTGGCAATTCAATGCAACATGAGATCCTGAACAGGAGCCTTTTGCTGTAAAAGGCTTCTGAGGACATGTGGTAAGAACTGAACGGGGACGGAGGACCGGAGGACAGCAATGTGTTCACGTCAGCTGCTGAATTTTTCATCTCTTTTGTTGTTCTGTAGGGGAATGTCCTGTGTGCAGGACATTTGCACTGAAGTATTCAGGATGATAGAATGTCAGGCTGGCGACCTGTGCTCAGTAGGCTTAGTTGCTCCACAATGGCAGCTCTTCTGGAAGTTTGAAATGATTTCTATTTTTTTAATAGATTAAAATTTTAAAAATAATAAATTTGTATCTGACACTAACAACAATCACAATAAAACCCCAAAAGAAGGGAGAGCCAGGATAGCTCAGTGTTTGGTTAAGTGCTCACTTTGCAGCCCTAGGAACTGAGGATCTAATTCTGGCCCCAGCCTATGTGGATCCATATGCTAAACTGGAGTGTGCTTCCCATGTGGGAGGCCCCCAGTTCGGTTCTTGCCCCCCCTCCCCGGTTTGCTCCCTGGCTCGAGGGGGCAGGCCTCCCATGCAGGAGGCCCCCAGCCCAGTTCCCACCCTGCTCAGCCCCCGCCCACCTGTGTGGAATGAAACCATGTTGAAAATTGATGATGTACAACTATGGAGACTGCTCTGGGCCCTCCCCCTTCTCTCTGTCTCTCTCTGTAAAAAACAATATAAATAAATCTAAAAACAATGATTATATCAACTGATGCAGAAAAAAAGAAATAAAACCTCAAGAGAACTTAGCACATTATAAAGTGTTAAAGGCCTGTTGGTACCACTCTGACTTCCTTCTTGATCAGAGGCCTAAACAAAGCCTCTTCCGCCCAGGTGTGTCAGTGTTGTTTCAGATCCAGCCCCAGAACTGCCTGCCCCTACATTTAGGAAACTCTGGGGAACTAGGGAGACTCTAAGCTGCAGTCACAGACAGACCTGTCCAAACCCCAGCTCTGCCTTCTAGCTGGGCAGCCTCAGACAACTTGCTCACTCACTCTGAGCCTCAGTTTCCTCAGCTGAAAAGCAACACACTAATACCTGCTTTTAAGTGGCTGTAATTAATATGACAAGAATTGAAAATACAGTAGAAAGGAGGGTCCTCCTAAGGCTGTTTGTACGAGCTATATTCACGTCGGTTCTCCAAGGCCAGAATTCTCGTCCTTCCTTCACTTTGTCTCAAACATGGGCCTCCAGGCCCGCAGCCTCCTGGGCCCAATACAGGCCAGCTCTTGGCAGGATAAGGTCCCCTAAGGAGCCACTGAGCTCAGTTCAAGACCTGGGGGAAATGGGGCCATAAACCTCCTCCTGCCCCTCCTGTCATTGGAGATCAAACCGTTATCAGAATCAAAGCCGCCCTGCTGATGGATGGACCTGCAGGACCCAGAGGCCCAGCCTCCAGCCCCCTCGCTGTTATATGGAGCCCAGAGCCCTGCAGCCACCTCACCAGGAGCCTCAGCACAGTTTCATGTGGGCCAGAAGGTGCCTATTGGCTCCTCAGGCAAGATGCTTATCTCCCTCTGAAGGGAGGAAGGGGACAGAGGTGTCAGCAGGCAGGCGGGGTGAAGAGGCCATGCTGATAGGGAAGGCCCGGCTGGCGGGCTGGCGGCCCGGCTACCGCTCCTCCAACAGTCCCTCTGCCACAGTGCAGACGGCTGGAGCTCCAAATGGCTTTCAAAACCCCCAGAGCTCTAAGCTGAACTGTTGGCAGCAATTAACAGATCTGCTAACTCAGCCCGTTGTGTTTCAGGAGCCTTTGGTGGGGAGACAGATAAGGGACAGTGTGACTCCGATGCCCTCTGGACTCGACCTCCCAGGAAAAAGACTCCATACCCAGGGTTGGAAGGTTCCAGAAAGGCCTGGCCAATCTAAGAGCCAGCTAGAGCCTTGGGGACCCATGAAGGGGTGCAGAGTTGTCAGGGATGTGGTTTTGTCCATGTCAGCATCCTGCAGGTGCTTCAGACAGAACCTTGAGACTGTAGCAGCTCAGTTGCTAAGGTTGGAGGCACCAGAAGAACACTGCAAGCCGTCCATCTTCTTCCTGCTGCCTGGGTGTGAATCCTGCCTCCAGCTCTGTGACATCATCTGTAAAATGAGGATGAGTCTAAGGATGTCCTTCACAGTGTCATTGTGTGGACCACCTGAGCTAGGGATGTGAAGATTGTGACAGTGCCTGGCACAGGCCCGGGGTTGTAGTAGTATTATTAGAAAACGGTTGTGCTATGACACCAACTAACAGTTCCTGGGATGGAGAATGGAGTCTGGGAGGAAATACACCAAAATGTCAGCAGTGATGGAATCTGAGTGTGCAGCGGAGGCTTTATTGTTTTACTTATGTGTTTCCCAAAGCCTGGTTAATGAACCTGTATTCCCTTTTTACAACAAATGAAGGCTCTAAGTCTAGTCAACTCTGTTAGAGACGCTCCATACAGCTGGGCCCAGGGCACAGTGGCCGGTCCCCGGACTCTGCTCCTTGGAGAAACCCTGAGTCCTAAGGGCCATGCAGCCTCTCCCGACAGCCCCTCCTCACATTCACAGCTGGGATTAGAGAAGCCCCTGCCGCTGTGCATTTACTTGCTGTGATGACCGCTGTGCCCCCTTATGTTACCAGCACCTTCCCCACACTGCCTGTGGGGTCTGGTCCCCAGTCCTTGCTGTGCCTGTGCTCCAAGATGGAGCTCCTCTGGACAATGCTGCCAGCCCTACAGCCCTGTGCCAGCTGCCTGCTCGAGCCAATCTGGGCCCATGTGCAAATGCACTTTTGACTTCCTCTTCCCCTGGCTTAACAGTGAATGAGTGAGTGAATGAATGAATGTGAAAATAAAACCCTCTGGAGAACTATTGTTGGGTGGGATGGCATGATGAGGAAGCTTGGGCATGTAGGGAAAACCGATTTTCTTTGATCTTAGGACTGGAAAGCCAGAAATTAGAGGCAGAAAGGGGAAGCTAAGGGACGCTGGAGGCAGGAAGGCCTGGGTTCAAATCCTACCCACTGATTGTGCGGCCCTGCACAAGGTGCCTAATTCTGGGAGCCTTGGGCTTTTCATGTACAATATTGGTTAACAATCAATTCTGTGGGTTGTTTGTGAGTTCACTAAGATGCTCTATGAACAACACTAGCACACAGTAAATGTTCACAAAATGTAGTTACAAAGCTAACGGCAGGAGCATGGGAGCCCATTTGGTCCAGTGGCGCTCAACACGGATTGGCATTACAATTAGCTGGGGAGATCTCTTTACAAATACAAATGCCAGAGCCAGAGCTCCCTGGGAAAAATGGCTGATTCCAAGCTAGAGAGAGTCAAGATGAGCCCGGAGCTGGTGCTCAGGGGCCAGCCGGCCGCAGGGCGCGGGGTACAGGATGCGTCCCCCACTCCCCCCTAACTAGCTGAGGCCCCTGAAAGCGATACATGCCTAAAGCGTTCGGGGTGCAGTATTTCCCCGGCTTCTCCCGAAAGCCCTCCTCGGGTGCTCTTCTGATATCCATTGTATGCGGCACTGAGGGTGACACCACTGCCCAGAGTCCACAGAGTGAGTGTGGCAGAATCAGGATGTCAGTACAAAAATATCTATCTCGAAAGCCCAGTTTTCTACTACCATGTGTAAACCCCGTTGGTGTTTACCCGGGGTGGGGGTAGCGGTGTGGGGGAGGTCTTTGCCAGATCTAGCCGGAGCAACATAACCCCTAAAATACCTTAGAATTGATTTTTGCTCCACAATTCCAAGTTACCCATGATGCAGTGTGTTTCAGGAGCTTGGTCCTTTTGGCTGTGTAAAATTGGGGACATCACATCCCCTCTCCGGAAACACTAGAAGCACATCTGGACACGGTCACCCTGGTGACATGTTGCATTTGGGCGAACAAAAGCTCAGCATGTGAGTATGGATTTCATGAGCTTGAACCTGGTGACATCCTAGGGCCCCTCTTCCGCAGGCCAGGGTCCCTCAGGCTGTACAAACCAGGTGTTCAACAGCGACCCCATGTGGCCACTACGGGAACAGCAGCTCTAAACCCCCTCCCCCCAGGGGCGTGGGGGTGAACATGTTAATTAAGTGCGTACTCCCTCTCCACCTATAGTCTGCAGGCAGCCTGACCCCCGCCTCAGACCCAGAACATTCCAGAGCTCTTGGACAACGAGGAGAGTGGGGGAGTCAACAGGTGATACCAGACTTGCTGCAAATAAGGACAAGTTGAACGTGAGTGCTTTTTATAAGATGTGGCCACAACTGGCCTCCAAGTTAAGGAAAGCTGGTGAGGCCAGTAATACTTCATGGCCCCCACAATTGCTTTTGGGGGAAACACAACCCTGGGATAATGCCCATCAATGAGAACAGGATATTTGATTGGCACATATTTGATTAACACAGAAAATCCAGGGGCAGACAGGAAGGGGGATCTGCATTTTAGGGACACTTGCCCAGCACCGACTCTGATGACTTCCCCTTAGTCTTCTGTTGCGTGAGTTCCCCTGAGGGTCTTTCCTTGCCTGACCCTGCTGAGTTCTCACATGGTTCTGTTTTTCTGACAACAGTTGGTTGCCAAGGAAACTGCTGTCAAGCCCAAAGTCAGAGCCTGTCTTTCCTGCACGGAAACTCAGCCCTTACTCATCTCTCCATCCGCAGCTGCCTCTTGGCACGACCTCAGAAAACCTTGCCAAGCCCCGAGCAAGGAGCCCCGCCGCCTCCACCAGGACCTTTCCCTGGGGGCTGATGACAGCTGAAAGGAGGAAGCCGTGCTGCGCTGAGAAAGCCAGGACGCCCAAAGCCAGAAGGGCCCGTAGGCACCGCACCACTCCAGGCCTGCCGCGTTTTCTCAGTGTGTAAGCTTGTCATCCAAGTGTCACACACGTAAAGTGCCCAAGTCCTAAGCATACGGCTCAAGGAGTTTCACAAGCTGAATACCCAGCAACGAGCATAAAAGGGAACATATGCCATCATCCCCCCAGAAGCACCCTTTGCATTTCCTGTGGTCACTCCCCTCCCTGCACGCCCAGCCAGGTTGCCTTGCTCCTGACTCCTAGCAGCGGAGGTTTCTTCTGCTGTTACTGAGCTTTCTATAATGCAATCATACAGTGGGAGCTCTTTGGAGTTTGGACTAAGTATTTGTTTGTTTGTTTGTTTGTTTTAAGGTTTATTTTATTGGTTTTGACAGAGACAGAGAGTGACAGAGAGAAGGGGAAGGGCCCAGAGCAGTCTCCACAGTTGTTCATCGTCAGTTTTCAACATGGTTTCATTCCACACTGGTGGGCAGAGGCCACGCAGGGCAGGAACTGGGCATGGGGCCTCCTGCGTGGGAGGCATGCCCCCTCAGTGACTCGAGCCAGGGTCGGAACCAAGGGGCAAGAACCGAACTGGGGGCCTCCTGCATGGGAAGCACACCCCAGATCAGCATATGGGTCCACATGGGCTGGGGCCAGGGCCAGGATTTGATCCTCAGTTCTAGGGGCTGCGAAGTGAGTGCTTAATCCACTGCCCCATTCCGGCTTCCCCTAAACTAAGTCTTTAACACTATGTTGGCAGAATCTACACATACCATAGCGTTTGGCAACACTTTGCTCATTCTCACTGCTGTGGCATAACCCATTGTATGAACGTCCTCTGGTTTACTTCTCCATATGTGCATTGATGAACATTAGGGCAGTTCCTATTGTTTGTCTAAAATGAGCAATGCCACTATGAACATTCTTGTCCAGGTCTTTGGATGAACGTATACAGTATTTACATTTCTGTTGAATGTGTACCCAGGAGCAGAGATGCTGTGTCATAGGGACAGATCTAGTAGCCACTGCCAAGAGTTTACCAAAGTGCTTGTACCAAATGGTGTGAGAGTTCAAGTTGCTCTACATCCTTGTCTACACTTGGTTTTGTCTGTCTTCTCCTTTTTAGCCACTTTCCCATCCCTTTCATTTTGCAGCTGGGAATACCAAGGCCAAGAAAACAGGCCATTCCCAAGACCCCAGAGCAGAGACGCTGACCGGAGCCTGCAGCCAGCACTGCAGTCATGTCATCCTTTCCATGTGATCTGATGCGAAAGGCACCAGATCAGTCCCACGGTAAGAGAGGCTCAGTCAATTAAACCACCCTTAGAAGTCAGAGCAAGGCAGGCACACCCCTGAGAAATAACAGTGGCTCATTAACCTGTCTGATGGGAGAGTGGGAGCCAGGAAGTTCTTTCCCGATCCTTTCAGGTGTGTCTTTCTTTGGACTCAGTCCCAACAAGTTTCAGAATGTGCTCATCTGAAAATTATATTTTTCCAGGATTAGATAGCTAAAGAAATCATCCCAAAGATGTATAATCTCTTGATTGACATTTTAAAGCACTTTATGATGTATATGCATGTGCTTATGCGCATGTGTATGTGTGTGCATATGTATGCACACGTGTGTGTTCATATTGCCTAGTTTCATTCCAGGTCTCTTTATCCCAAGTCAAAATGTTGCAATCAAGAATCATCTTCCTGAAGAGTCCATGAAGCAAGTTTTGTTTCACCCACTTTAAGGTGAGGAAACAGAGGGCCTACAAGACAGAGGGCCTGCTGTTAATAAGTGACTAGTGACTCCAAATCTTGTTGCTCCCCCTGTAGTCCAATTCACTGGTCTTATGGAGGGGAACAGAGGCCCAGAGAGGGAACATGCCTTGCTCAAGAACACGCAACAAGACCAGCAAGCAGGTCTTCAGGTTCCACATGCATTCAGTGGTCTTTCCCTGACCCCAAACCGCTGGGGTCCATGGTTCTCAAAGTGTGATCAGCGGACCACGAGTATCCACATGACCCTGGAAAAACTGCATATTTCTAGGCCGCCTCCTCCGACCTACTAAATTCACATCCTTGAGGATGAGGCCCTGGAGTCTGCATTTTGGTAAGCCCTCCAAGTATTTCTTGGGGAACGGCTGCGAACCCTGAAGGAATGCCATACAATTCCTCGGTTTATTCACTAGAGGGAGCCAGCGCCCCAGAGACAGGGTCTCCCTGCCTCCCCGAAATCAATTTCCTGGTAGTTATCAACTGGTGCCTCACAGCATGGTCGCTGTTCAGGGGAGAGCCTCAGGTCACACCCATCAGTGGTGTTCAGGGAACCGAGCCCTTTCCTTAACACGAGGGGCAGGAAACCTTGTGCTCTACTACCTCCCCCTTCACCTTGACCCTCAGCATCCATGCCTGTGGCAGATTCACTGTGCAGCCTCAGCAGCACCCTTCACTTCTCTGAGCTTCAGTTTCCTCATCTGCAAAAAAAGGCTATTGTACCCAAACGGCTTCTGAAAGCCCTCCCCCACACCCAATCCCAGCTTTGGTATTTTACCAAAGCTGACATCTGTTAATGTCAGTACATGGTTAGGAAACAGAAGGCAATGTTGTCAACATGGATATTCATAGATTCTTTTTGGATGAATTTGCTATGATTCCATGTTCACAGATCACATGCTGTCTAGCCAGGGAATGTGACTGCGTGTGAGGTCTGGAACTGTGGCAGCCATCTTGGGCCCAGGAGGAGAGATGCCCAAAGAAAGAACGCTGAGGATGGCAATGCTAAAAATGATCGAACCTGGAGCCTTCACAAAGTTGTTGACCTACTGAATTAGCCTGGAGTTTCCCTACCTTGGAACTTCTTGTGATGTAAGTTAATAAATCCCCTAGGAGCTCACTCCAACTGCAGTTGGGTCTTCCGTTGCTTTGCGGCTGAAGGCATTCCATCTGGCTTTCTTGTCTTGCTATGTTAGCTCATTGTCTGCCTAGTGACTGAGAAAAGTGACTTTCTCATACCAACAGCTCCTATGAGCGTGGCAACAGACAAGGTAACATTGTGACTGAACCCAGGAGTCCCTGGAACACAGGGCCCTGCTGTGGGAAGGGAGGTTGGAGATCCAATGCAGAGAGGTGTGGAAAGTTGACAGCAAGCCAAGTGGTCACAAGGAAGGAATTGATGGTGGGGCAATAAGTTCTCTGGGATCCCAGAGGCCACGGTAGGTCAAAGTGCAGGGCGCCTAGAAGTAAGCTTCCAAATAATCATAACCGAGGACCCTTCAGCATCCCATCACCAACTCTACCCCTTCCTCCCATAAATCAGAAAAGTTTTTGTACTACACACAGGCCATGGTTGGCCTGTCTGAAACAGAAACTCTTTTCTCCTGGGAATTACACCACGCCATCCCACCAACCATGAGGCTCCATGTGGAGCTGCCCCCTATATGGATGACCACACTCCCAAGGCCATGGTTGATTGTAACACAGGTACTGAATATTTCCCTCGTCATAGTAAGTTCTATCAGACAACACTGCCCTAAAGAATTTTTAAATATGTGTGTGTGTGTGCGTGTGTGCGTGCGTGCGTGTGTGTGTATGTTTGGAGAAAGAGAGAGAGAGAGAGAGAGAAAATATTTTTAATGGGAATAATTAACTGACAATAGTGCTTGAAGTTTATAAGTTCTTAATCCATCCTGTTTGTCTTCACAAGAGCCCTGTCAAATTTGGATCGATATATTATTATTCCCATTTTTTTAAGATTTATTTTATTGTTTGAGAGAAGGTGAGAAAGAGAAAGAAAAGGTGAGAGACAGAGAAAACTGGGGAGGGCCCAGAGCAGTCTCTATAGTTGCACATCACTAGTTGTGACATAGTTTCATTCCACACAGGTGGATGTGGAGCCACATGGGGCAGGAACCGAACCGGGAGCCTCCCCCATGGGAGGTGAGAACTTTTGCCACTGAGCCATCTCGGTGGTTACCAGTTGGACAGCAGTTCAGTATATGGGGTCTGAGAGGGCTGGAGCCAAGAACCAAACCCCAGACCTTGCGATTACAAGGCAAACAGTCAACCACTGAGCTTTCCTAGCATCCCATTTTAGTCCCGTTTTAAATGAGGAAACTGAGGCTTATAGAGCACCTTGTTCATTAATGCACGGCCAGACGCAGCAAAGCAGGGGGCCAAGCCCTCCCTGATTTGCAGAAGTTTCGTTGTACGCTCATTTGCTAATAATGCTGCCTCTCCTCCAGGTTGAACCAATCATAGTGACAGTCCCCCCATCAAATGAGGGAGACATATTTGGAAACCAATACTCCTTCAAAGGAAGGCTCACAGTTTTGCAATTGTTGCATTTGCCATGGATGAAGTAAAAAGTGTTAGAACCCAGGGAACAATTATGCTTGTTTCTGAACATGACATTCAGTTATTCCATGACTCTGGAGCTATTTCTGAAGATGCCGAAGGCCAAGGCTCCTCAAAAGGGCAATTATCTTATTGCAGAACCGTAATCAGATTTCCCCTGAAATAACGGCTTTGCTCTCCCCAAGCAGAATTGAAGGGCAATCATGAATATGACCAGAGGCCCTGCACTGCTACCTACTGATCTAACTATAATCAGCAGTAGAGATTAGAATCCAAAAGATTACCTCACCCACCCTCTAAATATCATAGCTCCTCAGAACTTGATCACTTTTCCTACTGTATCAACACTGCCTTCCCTGGTCCCCGTCAACTCTTCATTCAAGACTGTACACAGGTGATCTGGAAAGAGAGCAAGAAACACTGACCAAGTCTCTGTCTATACAGTGATGATGATGATGATGGTGGTGGTGGTGGTAATGATGATGGTGGTGATGGTGACGGTGAAGGATGATGATGATGGTGGTGGTGATGATGATAGTGGTGGTGGTGACGATGATGGTGGTTGTTCGTTGTGGTGATGATGATGGTGGTGATGGTGATGATGATGGTGGTGCTGATAGTAATAGTGATGATGGTG
This sequence comes from Craseonycteris thonglongyai, assembly GCA_004027555.1. NCBI lineage: Eukaryota > Metazoa > Chordata > Mammalia > Chiroptera > Craseonycteridae > Craseonycteris > Craseonycteris thonglongyai. The sequence goes on along the minus strand of PVKE010000241.1, from coordinate 16,747 downwards.
ATGATGATGATGGTGATGGTGATGGTGATGGTGATGGTGATGGTGATGGTGATGGTGATGATGATGGTGGTGATGATGGAAGTGGTGGTGATGATGTGATGGTGGTGATGGTGGTAATGGTAGGTTAATAACCTAGTGCAAAACTATAATGATTGTTGCCCTTAATGGTACCTATAACTTACCAGACCCTGGGTCACATGCCTCAGCCATTTCATTCCCTTTTCTCACTCTCCCTAAAGCCTTCATCCCAGGCTCTGAGGAGCATGAAGTCCTAAACTATGGTTGCCTCTATGTGCTCAGACTCAGGGTATTCCCTGTGCAACAGAGAAAGCGTGTGACTCTGGAAGGCAACTTCCTGTCTCGGCTTCTTCATCGGTAAAATGGGGTGGCACTGTCCCTGTCTTAGGGAGTTAGTGTAACAGTCACACGAGATGTTGGACACAAATTGCAGAGACAGATGCACCTAACAGGTGCCCTCCATACTCTCTTTCCCTGATCCAGCTACACACAGAATCCTGAGCCCTCAAACTTGTCACTGGGGTTGTAAAGATACTCACTGTGGAAGCTTGCAAATCACTGTACAGCAGTCAGCAGTACAGACGTCCCTTAGAGACCATGATAAAGCTACGGTAGCTGTGCTCTTTTTGCTGCTGGAGGATCTTCCCGCCAGTTCGTAAAAACAAAAAAAATGCAACATGTGTGAAGTACCATGAGGCGAAGCCAAAAGACCAAGTGCAACAAAACGAGGTCTGACTAGAGTTTCCAAATTTTGCCAACATGAGAATCACCTGTGGGGCATGTAAAACTTAGGCTACCTGGCCCATGCCCCAGGAAAGTGGAATCAGAGCCTCTAGGGATGAGTTGACAAAGCTCCCCGGTGGTTCCAAGGTTCCGCCCACATTCTAGATGGCGCTGCCCACTAGAGTTATAATGTGAGCCGATGACATTGAAAGCTATTTATTAGTCACATGGACACAAGTAAAAAGAAACAAGAGAAATTGATTTTAATCAGGTATTGCATTTAGCCCAATGTATACAAAATGTTATCATTTTAACATGTAATCCAATTTTGGAAGATTATCAATGAGATGTGTTACATTCACTTTCTGTACCAAGTCATTTACAGAAATGACTGAGCATTTCACAATTAGGCTACACCTCAGTTCAGACTCACATTCTGCGTGGCTCCCATCTTGCACACTCACATGGCCAGAAGGGCAATTCCCACTTTAGAGATGAAGAAACTGAGACTCCGAGAGATAAAGGGACTAGCCCAGGCCCCCGGTGTCCTGGCCACCTCCTGGTGTCCCTTTCCTCCCACAACAGCTCCAACAGGTTCCTGGATCCTACGTCCTATCTGGAGACAAACCCCAAACATATGGGGAGAAGGGCAGCAGAGAACAAGGCTGCGGGTTCCAACACCCCAGAGGCTGAACCACCCCCAGGCTGGGCTCCACATCCTCACCCGGCATGGGGCCAGATCCGCCGGAAGGGACGACTTCTCAGTCAGCCACCCCCACCTCTCCAGCCACACTCCCAGGGCAGAGGCTGGGATTTGGGCTTCTTTGCCCCAAATCAGTGTCTCACCCAACACAATGCTCAGAGCACAATAGGGGCACAGATGAGACCTTAGGAACCAGGGGGTGTCTTTGGGAACCTCCCAAGACAGCCAATCATAGGACAGAAAGTTCCAGGTGTCCCAGGATTGTAACCTCTGTGCAGCGAGCACTCTATTCCCACGGCTTAGACATTCTCTCCTGGTGGCTTTCCTCAACAGAAGCCCTCAGGTCACCCCACCCCACCCCACCGTGTGGGGTGCAACTTGTGTACTCACTAGCTCCAGGCAGGTGGGCTCTGTGTCTAGTTCATCTCTTGCTCACCCCCCACACCTAAGAAGGGCTGACCCACAGACCCTTGTTAAATAAATCCATTCATCATTTCCCAGTTTCAAGGAACCTGAAGAAGGTCCATATGGCTTCTAAAAACTCCATACTTAGGATGGGGACTAACTCGGGTCCTGGAAGAATCCGATCCTGTGGGCTTAAGGGAGAGAATGCTGTGACGTCATTTCTGATCTCAGATTAACAGGCTTTATTTCCATTTTCTCAGTAGAAATTGGGTGATGCCACTTAAATCAGCTTAGCACCCCCCTTAGGGGGACCTTGGGTGGTGAAAAAATTCCTTCAGGGACTTTGTACAGTAATTGAGCATTCAGGAAAAGAGACCCAGCTTCCCAGCCGAGGGGGCTCCCGAGTGGAGGAGAGAGCGTGATTTCTCACTGTGTGTAGCAACAGGCACTTGGGCACATGATGGATGAGTAACCTCGCTCAGTCTCCTGCACATCTCATCTTGCATGGGATCTGGTTCCGGAGGACCGGGGCATACATCACATAGCCAGCCTAACTCAGGCAGGGCTCCAGGGGTGGGTGGTGTCCCAGTTCTGACACCTCTGCAGCCCGGGTACCAACAAGCACATTGTGGAGCAAGCGCTCTGAACTCGTGGAAGCCGATATGAAAGTGTACAAGTATGTCCAGAAAACATATGTTCAGCAGTGTCTAGTGGGTGTAATGGCCCCTTGCCGAGCAGAGGAAGATTTGATACTATGCTTAGGGGCCAGTAAGGGACCTCTGGTTTGCAAGAAACATCAATGAACTAAGCTCAAGAATAATTACAAAAAAAAAAAAAAAATGCATCCAGTAAGATAAAATTCACAATGCCTGGCATCCACTCAAAAATATTAGTGAACTTGAAGACGGAAAGAATAAAGATTGAAACATAGTGAACAGAGTATCTGTTGACAAGCAGCCTAATATATGTATAGTTTAATGTGGAGGATGGGGAGGGGGCAACAGAAAAAATATTTGTGGAAATAATGGCTGAAAGTATTCCAAATTCAAGAAAAACTCTAAATCCATAGATCTAAGAAGCTTGACAGTCAATAAAGAAACAAACACCTCTATTTTTAAAATGGGCCAAACATCTTAATAGACACCTCACCGAAGAAGAAATACAGATGAAAAATACGCATGTGAAACCATGCTCCACATCATATGTCATCCGGAAAATGCAAATTAAAACCACAGTGAGATACCACTGAACACCTATTAGAACGGCCGCTATCCAGAACACGGATAACACCCATTGCTGGTGAGGATGTGGAACAACTGGGACTGTCATTCGTTGCTGGTGGCAGGGCTAGATGGTAAGCCACTGTGGAAGGCACTTCGGCGGTTTCTTACAAAACTAAACATACCCTTACCATACAGCTCAGCAGTCACACTCCTTGGTATTCACCCAAAGGAATTGAAAACTTATGTCCACACCAAAACCTGCCCGTGGAGGTTTAGAGCAGTTTTATTCATAATTGTCAAAACTTGGGAGCAACCAAGCTGTTCTTCAGTAGGTGAGTGGATAAATAAATTGTGGCACATCCAGCACTAAAAAGTAATGAGCTATCAAGCCCTGAAAAGACATGGAAGAACCTTAAATACATATTACCAAGTGAAAGAAGCTCATCTGAAAGCTACATACTATATAATTCCAACTCTATGACATTCTGGAAAAGACAAAACTATGGAGACGATAAAAAGATCAATGGTTGCCAGGAGCTGGCCCACAGGATAAGCCAGGACAATCTCCCTACTTAAGGTTCATAACCATAATCACATCTGCAGAAATCCCTTTGGCCATATAACGTTACATATTCACAGGTTCTAAGGATGAGGGTGTGAACATTTCAGGGAGGAGCTTGTTCTGCCAACCATAGCAAAGGTTCATGTAAATATAATATTTGTCTACAAACCTTCGTAGCAATTTTATTTGCAATTACCAAAAACTAGACACAACACCAACAAGGGAGCAGAGAGACAGATTTTGGTATAACTATACAAGGTAATACTATTCAGCAAACAGTAGAATGAACTATTGATCCATGCTGCAGCATAAATGGATCTTCAAACAATAATGTTGCATGAAAGAAGCCAGAGCCCCTTCCCCAAAAGCAGTACAAATGATGTCATTCCATTCGTATAAAAGTCCAGAAAATGAAAACTAGTGGATGGTGACAGGAAGCACATCAGGAATTGCCAAGGACTGGGGGGTGGGGTACAGCAAAGAACTAATGGGAAGCACTACGAAAAGACCTGAGCAAATTTGGGGGTGATGGGTACAGTCATTTTGAGGGTGGTGGTGGCTGTAGGAGTGCATCCACATGTCAAATCTTACCAGGTTGTACACTGTGAATATGTGTGGGTCATTGCACATCGGTTGCACCTTAACACAGCTGGTATGAAAAGGCAATTCTCTACAGTGGGATACATACTTCACACAAAGAGAGAGAGGAAACATTAATACGCCAGATGTTAAATTGTTGAACCAGGGGGGTGAGTAGGGAAGGGGCATCAAATATATGGTGATGGAAAGAGCTGATTCTGGGTGGTGAGCACACCATGCACATGCATAGACAATGTCATGTAGAATTGTGCACCTGGAAACAATGTAACTGTTCTCTACCAATGTCACCCCAATACATTTAACAATTAAAAAAATTAATAAGATATCGTTGAAAAGAAAAAAAAATTGTTGAACCAGACAGTTGGCAATACAGGTCATCATTATACAATTCTATTTCTCAAAATACTTCACAAGTTTCATAATAAAAAAATATATATTGAGAGGGAAAGAACCTGGGCTTTGGAGCCAGACCTCCAGGGGAGCAAGTCTGATTGTGTCGTATTTGATCCTAACTGTGTGAACTCAGGCAAGGGATGCTCTTCATCTGTAAAGTGGACCCAACCCTCACCCTGAGCTCATTGGATGGTGAGCATAAAATTAGATTCATGCCTGGAGCAGGCTTAGCAGGGGCCTGGGAGGTGGTGAATGCTCCATAAAGGTGCTGTCATTATTGGCTCTTGCTCCCTTATCTGAGGGACACAGAAACTGAATCAGAGGTTGAGAGACTTAGCTGAGGTTAGACAGCTACTGTCAGGTCTGAGTGTGGCCATCACAATTCTTAGGACTCTGAATGTAATAGTTCATGCAAATAGTGGGCAGGCCAGTCACCCTGGGATGAGGACCTCACTCTGGTCAACAAAGGAAGCCAGGCCTAGCGCCCAGATGTATTTTTAACAAGGTGAAGATATGCACTTTGCATATCTTGTCTTTTTCACCATTAGAGGCTCAAGGTCCCAGCCAAAATTAGATGTTTTTATTTGTTTGTTTAGATCTCCTAGGTTCCAACTTCATGTTCAGAATTCTTTCTTTAAAGTGGGATTGGACTTGATAGATACATCTCTAAAAACGCATTCATTTGGTTACTTCAATTTGTATTGAATCCCTAAGAACTCCAGATTGGCCAGGAGTACACTGTAATAGTGTGACGATCATCCTATTTTCATCCTCTTTAGTAAAAGGTAAAACGTTTCACCTCAAGCATGAACAAATGAAGGGTTGGCATGTGTATTTGAGTTCTGAGCAATAAACAGTTTACGACATTTCAAAGATAAAAACTTCAGTATTCACCTAGAGAAAGTGCTAGTCTCTTAAATGTTGCAAAATGACCACTAATATTTTCTATTTCAATTTTAGTTCACATTACACCAAGCATTTTATTTTTAAGATTTATTTTATTGCTTCAGAGGTAGGGGGCGGTTGGGGGATAGAGAGAGAGAAGGGGGAGGGCTCAAAACAGTCTCCATAGTTGTACATGATTAGTTGTGACATGGTTTCAGTCCACCCAGATGGACATGGGGCCGTGCAGGTTGGGAACCAAACCAGGGGCCTCCCACATGGGTGGTGAGAACCTTCGCCACCAAGCCATCCCAGCAGTTACCAGCTGCACCACAGTCCAGCATATGGGGTTGCACGGGCCAGAACCAGGAACCAAACCCCAGACCTCACAATTGTGAGGCAAGCGTTCAACTGCTGAACTACCCCAGAATGCCCATGCCAGACATTCTTAATAACAGGCCCTGCCCTACAACTAGCTTGAGAAGCGCTGCTCTGTGATAGGGTGGCAGAATTTTGCTTTGGGAGCATTTTACACAGTGGTCCACCCACCAGACTGTGTCTAAGAATCACCTGGGAGCTTCTTACAAATGTGGCTCTCCAGGCTCCATCCCAGGCTGGGACCCAGGTCTTTGGCTTTAAAGCAGGGGTGTCTGACCTTTTGGCGTCACTGGACCACATTGGAAGAAGACTGCCTTGGGCCACACCTAAAATACACTAACAATAGCTGATGAGCTAAAAAAAACAATTATAAAAACACTCCTAATGCTTTAAGAAAATATGTGAATTTGTGTTGGGCCGCATTCAAAGCCATCCTGAACTGTAGGCGGCCCACAGGCCGTGGTTGGACAAGCTTGTTCCAGAGACTTCAGCCCTGTGATTCGGTTCAGCCAGCCCACACCTGTGCTTGGTAACCTCTGCTTTAACACACCACCCGCTGCTTCGTCAGGCATCACCCCATTGGCTGAACTGTCCATATACCTGCTCCTGTCTTCGGCCTCAGCTGCACCAGAGTAAGACTTCATGAAGAAGAGAGCATTCAGGCTAGCCCTTAAGGACTTGGCAGGATTAAAACAGGAAGAGAGAGGGATGTGCACAGATGTGGGAACTTGCAAGGAATGCTGTGGTGGGTCATAGAGAGAGGCCCAGTTTGGGGGAAAAGAAGTTGGCAAATACGTGTCCTATTCCACACTCTTCTGTCCATAGCAGACATTGCTAATCGATTGCAGCACTCTTGCAGTGAGCCTAGAGGCAGCCTCATAAGCCCTACGACCACGAGACATTCCAGACCCGCAACCATCCATCAATCACAGTTGGCTCATGAAATCTCAGGGCTGGAGAGTGGAGTCAGGGGAGGAGAGGGGAAACGGTGCAAGATCTCACAGGCACGAGCTGGATCGCTGCAGAACAGAACACTGCCCCGCTGGCTACAGGGTTTTGAACAGAGAACCTGCTATGTTCAAAGCTGTGCTTTGGAGATCCAAGTTGCTATGTGGGCTCTTTCGGACTTTGCAGAAGAGACAACCAGGGAAGTGACAGAGTCTGAACGGAGATTCTGCAGGTAAAAGAAAGGGCTGAAAACAAGAACTAGGATGGAGGTGAAATAGAAACTCATCCCAGTTGATCAGGTTGGAGAGAGAGGGAGAAGGAGATGCTGGCAATGACTTTGAGGTGTGACTGCAGAAAGAGCTGGCGCCATTCACAAGAATAGTGAAGACCAGAAGAGCAACCAACAAGGGCGGGAGAACGCTGGCTTCACTTGTGGGTTTTTAACTCACGTGGGTGGAAATTTCCAGCAGGCAATAGAAACTGTCGGCAGCCAGAGGAGAGGTCGAGCTAGAAAGAGTCACTGAGACCAAAGGCAACAAAGATAAACCCCGATCTCTGTGGTGCCCGATAGGCCATAGCCGTTCTGAACAAGGGAACCCTGGCTTCTAGCGTTTGCCAGTCCCCGCGGAGGACACACGGCCGCCACAGCTGAGCCTGCCGCACCAGGTCACACAACACGGAGCTGGGAGTGAGGCTCCCAGGGGGCTCTCCCCCGCCTGCACACCCACTCTGGTGCCACACCGCCTCCTGGCTCCGGGTGGCCAGGGCCACACTGGCTTCTCCACCCACTCACCCCAGACCCCTAATGACTAGCTGGGTTTCATTGGCCTGAAAGAGAAGCAGGTTTGGTTTCTTTGAAGGCCGTGCAAGTTGGTTTCACAGAAGACGCTGTGTCCTCATCCCAGTTTCTACCTGCTGGCTGCAGCAGGGTGACAGCCAAGAGGGGGTGGCCCGGTAGCTGCTGCGGCTTCATGTGGGAGGCCTGCAGTGGCCTGTGACTTGAAATGAGATTGATGGGGCTTAGCCAGTTCCCTCTGGAGATGCATCACATCTCCAAACCCAGACGTGCCGTGCGCATGAAGCCCCGGCTCCGGGGGAGGACGGGGTCTGTGGGAGGTCCCCAGGGACATGTTGGGAGCCCCCCTCTCGGGATAACTAGCAGAAGACTGGCAGTTCCAGGGACCCCACTGACTCCTGAAGGCCCACTAGGCCTGCCTGGGTGGGAGGGGACGAGGGAGTCAGGTACCGAAACACGTTAGCTGGCGGTAGAGCTGAGATTTAAAGTCAGGGTGGAAAGAACTTGAGAAATGAGGAAAATGGGGCTCAGAGAGGAGAAGTGATGTGGGGGCTCCTTGCAGGGATTGGGTGGCTGAGCTGGGACTTCAATTAATTACCACTATTTTCTTCTTTCCTCCCTCCCTCCCTCCCTCCTGCCCTCTCACTCGTCCACCCATCCATTCGTCCTGCTTCCTCCTTTCTTCCTCACAATATTTGTTCAACATTTACTTGCTGCAGACATTCATGACAATGGTAAAAAGACAGGGTTCTCTGTTCTCTTGAGTGGGAAGCCCACTGTTAGAAGCACCAGGGCCCTCATGAAAACAGAGCTGTAGGCACATAACACCAAATTCAGCCTCTCCAATGCAACAACCTCGTTTCTCGCCGATTCACAATATTGGTGTATTTTAAGAGACTGTCGGAGTTCCAAGTTGGGGCTTTGCTGCTCTTGGTGTCATAATCTTGGCATATCACTAGGTCTTTCCATGCCTCGGTCTCCCTATACGTCCCCTGCTTCAGAGAGCTAGCACAGGATTCAATGAAGAGCACCTCATAGGTGTTCTCAAGTGGTGGCTGTCACCATCACATACCAAGCGGTGGGCCCGGGGCCCCATGTGGGCCAAGGGAAGTGCACATCCCAGAAACCGCCTTCCAGGGACTCGCAGCCTTGTAGAGGAACTCATTATTAACTGCAAGAGAGGAAAAAAGGCAGCTTCCTCAGGAACCATTCTTACGGGACTGAGGACGTTCAGATGAGAATGCTCTGACAGAGCGTCATCTGTCTCCTGACTCTCCAGCCACGTGCTGTTTTTCTGGCTTTCACCCCAACCCCTGTGTTTCCATCTTCTAAACTAAGGTGTTGACATGTTTGACCGGGGGTGCTGGAGGGGTCAGGAGGCATGCCGCCTCCTGGGCAGGAAACTGAACACAGGTGCTGTTTCCATTGCACAGGGCCCGGGCGATGCGGGGACCGTGTGGTCAGCTTGTCAGCCCACATGCCTCCCCCTCCTCCTCTGGCCTCCAGAGAATCGGCAGTGCGGGTATGTGCATTCCACCAGGACCCCGGCGGGAGCCTGCCCAGAGCGGGGCACCAATGGGTGACCCCCCACCAAGAACGCGCTCGGCGTCTCCAAAACTCTGTGCCTGCACGACGCTGTGCCAAGTCCCGGCTCAGCCTGGGCCCAGCAGCAGGCACCCACCTGGTTCTACCCGCCTGGTCCCTGACACAGACACCCCGCTCCGGGCCCACCAGTGTTGAGCAGCCCCCAGAATGTGCATGGCTGGACTGCAGGCCTGGCTTTGCCTGGATTTTTGTTGTTGTTGTTGTTGTTGTTGTTGTTGTTGTTGTTGTTTTTACCTCTGTACTCCAGATACTTATCTAGCACACAGTCAGTCCTCTTAAACGTTTGTTGAGTGAATGCATAGGCCAGAGATCCACAGCTTCCACTTGCCAAATCCCAGAAGGAAGCACATCCAAAGGGGTGGGGTGGGGAGTATGGGTGTGTGTTTTCAATAAGCCACAAGTGGAAACAAAATGGTAAAAATTCAGTCCTCCAAGGCAAACCGGAACTAACCTTCCAACCTTTGCAAAGCGATGACCCAGAACAAAACTGGAGTATTGGGGTGTTCTCCAGCCTGCATCGGTATTAGTTTGACTCTCTGCTTGATGAGAGCAGTCGCTCCATTTCCAACAAAGAGCTAATGTAATTTCTGCTTCATCGAGAGCAACCTTCTGACTTGGCCCGTCGGAGAGGGGACTATGGTGTCCCAGGACTCGGGAAAATAGCATCAGCCCCAGGACAGTGTGTGAGTAACAAGGGGTAGGGGAGGCCAGAGAGCCAATCTTTCCACATATGAGAGTCGAGACCCCTCTGTGCAGCTGGCACGTGTTTGTTCCCGTGGTCCTGCTCTGTCCACATGCACACCTGTTGGGGTCCACAGAGCATTGTACTCCCCTACCTGGGAGGAATGTCCGTGATGTCCGATGACTGTCACACATAACCGAAGAGCATAAGAAAGTGCCTGCTGAATTGATGGCAGGGGTGTTTATGGCCTCCAACAGCGATGACAAGGGATACTCTTATATTTTGACCAAGAATACTCTTATATTTTCACTCTGACATCAATTTCAAACATGCACCCAGAACGTCCCCCTGGGAGAGTTAGTGATGGGCTAGTCATCTGTGAATTCATGGCACCAGGTCCAGACAGACATGGCCGGAACCCCAGCCTGCCACCTGCTTCCATGGTGATCGGAGCCCATGATGGGGTCCCTCCAACTCCAGTCCCACTCTGCCGTGGCCTCTTATTACCCACAGACCTTGACCAATGCATCTCTCCAAGTTCAATGTCTCCACATGCTACAGAGATAGTAATAGCATCAGATGCAGTGGAGAGTGGCCATTAGACATGTGACCTTTGACACAAGCAGTTTGGGTATAAAGCTTGGTTCCTCCATTTGCTGAGTATGTGGGAAGCAGGGTGGGGGCTCCTCTCCAACTTTCCTCCTCTGTAAAATGGAGACAATAATAGTAGCCACCACGTAGGATTTGAGGTCATTGAAGGAGATAAGCCGGTAACGTTTCAGCTCAATGCCTGGTGCTATCATAGGACTAAGTTCCTTCCCCTGTGACACTGCCCATCATAGAACCCCCTCCATGCAGCTGCCCCCGTGTATGTGCGCCCGGGCCTTAAGGAGTGACCCTATACTCCCCACCCTCATTCTGAAGTGAGGTTCAGTGTTCACTTACAACCGGCCCATCCACAAGAAGGCCCGGAAGCTAGTTTCTCCCGAAAGAGCTGCTTAACTGGTTAGACCCTCAAAACATCCACCAAAAGCCAAGCACCATTCAAGAAATGGCACATCACCCAGCCATTAACGACACAGTGAAGACACGGAAAACTTTAGCTAATGAAAGCCACTGTGTCCGAGCACAAACCTTACTTCTGAGCTCCCTGCCAGGCAGGCAGGGCAAAGGGGACAATGACAAGCTCTCAGCCGATTAAAAAAAAAGACACTGTAATTTAGCAAGGGACTCACTTCTCCCTTGGACCTCACTCTGGAAGAACTCTATCAGGGGTTTTCTATAAGTGATATCAGAGGGGATAAGAGTGACACCTTTGAGACAGATGACAAATGGACAGATGGAAGCAAGCCTGTGATGCATGCACAGCATGGCTGTATAATTTAGTGCCCAAACCGGGACAGCGCTGAGTGTGAAAGGGCACCATTTATCATCACAGCAAAGCATCAGGCATAAACTAGGTCTATCCCGTAAGACTTGGGACCAGGGCTACCAATACACCAACGGCCATTTCTTCTGTCACCTCATGATACGTGCAGCAGATACAGCATTTTAAGGGAGACATCTCTAAAGACCAGAGCAGCCAAGTCCGCGTAGGTGCTTTTTAGTGATTTGACCTAATGGGTGTAACTGGTCTTTGTTTGGCATTTCTGGGGATACTCTCTTACTCGTCACAGGAAGGGGCCAGCTTGGAGTCGCGGGACATCCTCTGGCCCTATTGGTAAAGCTGCCGCGTTTCAGTGAGATGATGCCCGCGACCTCTGAGCCCACCCCGTGCTAACCCTGGGCAAGAGCCGGTGACACCCACTGTCACCATCACCTCTGTTGCTGTCACCTTGGTGATTCATATTTTGCAGAAAATTGAGGTGCAGAGAGGATCAGAGGAGTGCTCAAGGTTGCACAGCTAGTGACGATGATGGGGCTTGGGCTGAAGTTCTGCATTTCAGACCCCAAATTCCACTGTGTCACTAACGCGTAGAAAATCAAGACCAGGGAGAAATTTTTAAAATGCAATTTAAACCCCTAGGGGACATTTGGTCTTGCCTGGGGACACTTATGGTTGTCACAATGGGGGTGCAACTGCCATATTGTGGGTGGAGGCCAGGAATGCTGCTGAACACTGTCTGATGCACAGGACACCGCCCCCCCCCCACCACCGGCTGAGAAGGCTCGGGCCCCAAATGACAGTAGAGCTGAGGTGGGGGAGACACCATGGCCTAAGGAATGGGTAGTGGACAAGCCTTGTCCTCACCCACACACACACACAGAGCTGTGGGATTTGTTGGGATAAATACAATTATAGATGAGTCTGGACAATACCAGAGGGCCCTTTGGGTACCTGTGCTCAGCCAGACACCGTTTCTTGAACAGCCCCTGGGAACTCGGTACATTTTCCTCCTCCCAGTCCCTCTCCCTCCGTGGGGCTTTCTTAAACGTCCGAGGCCAAGCACTGCCTTCCTGGGATGTCCACCAGAGCCCTGCGGCCTCCTGAAGTCACGGTCTCCCTGATGTAAACTCAGCAGGTGAGGGATTGGCTTCTAGAAAAAGCCCAGGGATTTTGAGCACAGGTCTGAGCTGTCCAGCCACCCCACCGCCTGGCCCAGTAGCACAGAGTCCCCCAAGATGCCAGGCATTGCAGCTCTGTTCCCAGCTTGCAGCTGCCCAGCTCACGACAATCTACTTCACTTTGCCTTTGCAGGCCTTCGAAGGGAATCGGGGAAAGTGCAGGCTCCGGCATCCAAGAGACCTGTAAGCCAATCCCAGTCCAGCCACTTCCTAGACATGGGACCTCCGGGCCTCAGGGAACTTTCAACTCCTCGGGGCCTCGGTTTCCTCAGCTACAGAATAAAGATAATAATAACACTTCATTAAAGAGGTTAAAAAAAATTAAGTACTCAGCACTCTGCAAGCCATCAATAAATGCCAGTGATTTCAATCTCCGCCACCCCCAGCTCTCATTACTGACTGCCCTCGGGTCCGGCCAGTTGGCCACCATTTTTCTGACACTCTCCATTTTCCCAGCCTAACACCAGCCAAGACCAGAACTGGGGGTAAGGGGCCAACCCGGGCTTGTTTCCATGGTATCACCTCTAATCCCTCCACTCTGTTGTCTGCACCTGTGTGGCAACTCCTACCTTCTGATGACTTTCCATATCAGTCTAGAGCCGAGGACTGCAGCCCGTCTGCCATGAACCATAACACTAGGTCTGCAGTGACAGCAACAAAGAGGCTTTCTGGGGCATTTCCCACACATGAGCCTCAGGGTTATGCAAGCTACTGATCTCTCCGATAACTTCCCTCCTTCAACAAAAGCTTCGGTGCTCAGCTCACCAGCTCTCTTTCTCCCCAATTCTATTCACCATCCAAGGTGAATTCCAGACCTCTACTGGTTACCTGTCCTCTTTGTCCTAGGCAAGAGTTCATACCATGCTTGCTCTTTGCTATCACTGCTAGGAAGCTCAGAGTGGAGTTTTGTGCTCACGGTTTTTATTTCTGCATCTCGCTGCCTTCTTCATTTGGCCTCCAGAACCCACAGGTCTCCTCTCTCTCTCTTTCCAGAATCCCAAACTCGGACATCCTCAGCCTTCCGATCATGATTTTTTCTTGCGTGTAGATTCAAATGCTTGCACAGTACCTGCTCCTTGGCCTCACTGGGACCACCCATCCACTGGGCCCTTTATTTATCTTATCCTTGCTTCTGGCTTTACTCCCTTCCACGTCCAGATGAGCTTCCATAATTTATAACTTCACTCACGATCTTGACAACACTCTGAACTCCCCGTATTGCAAGGAACTGGGGATGATTCTGTCCTTACAGGGACATCGGATGTGCTCTGTTCTCCCCAGGATTGTTTCTAGTTTAACTATTGCCTGTGGGGGTGGGAAAAAGCACCCAAGGTTCCCCTTGCTCTGGAAAACTAGGATCAGAAATAACGTTTTCTCTGGAAAGAAGATTCTGAGTAGCACAGTGTGAGCCAGCAAGACTAAAGGCCACGGATAGGAGTTTCAGACAGAATTCGGTGTTATTTCCTTTTCACCTTTGACATTCATTCGCTCATGCCACCAGGAGAAAGACGAACTCTCTTAGTATGAATAAGTGTGATTGTTTGCTTTGTGTACAGATGTTTGAAAAATCTGTCTTTTGGTTGTTCTTAGGCCCTTTGAAGCATTTGGGGTGATTGTGTAAGACACGGAATAGCTAGAGTGAAAATGGATTATTTTTAGACATTGTCACTTGGTGTAAAGGATCGGGCTGTGAGATCACCACGCCTTCCTTCCATATGTCCCGTCTGGTCCCCAAAGCTTGGACAGCCCCTACTTGTGCTCACTGTGTAAAGAGGGGCGGTGTCCCACCGGCCTGTGCCCACCATGGGATGCACACTTTTAAAGTCCATTTGTTTTTGTTTTTCTAAAAACCTGAACACAATGCAACGTTTTCTGCTACGGGGACATGATCGGTCTCATAAAAAGAGAGGAAGACCAAGCAAAGATGAGTCACAGCGATCCACACACCGGGGTCCTTGGGTATCGCTTCATTGCCCCCTGCCCCTTAGAAATGGGGACATCAAAACCCCTAAGACCCAAAAAGAGACCCAGTTGTTCTTAACCCCCAGTCTGAGGGTATAAATTCCTACCCAGCTACTCCAAGCTCCGGCCTGACCGACGGTTCTTGCAACCACTTATAGTCAGCAGAGGCTCAGTCTTCCAGCATCAATCACTCCCAGCTGCCGGGTCAGGGCCCCACCCCACACACACACCCCCACCCACCAAGCCATCAGTTTCGTTTCTCTCTGCAGTGTCTCACTCGCGGTGTAAAATTAGCTCAGCCATGAGTTTCAGGAACAAATACCTGCAGCCTCTTCGGTGGCAAGAAAAAGAAACTAGTGGGGACTTTCCTGCCAGCCGGGGCTGGGCCCCCAGCAATGCTGGAGTGCAGGGGACAGCGTGGGGCTGTCACCGGGTCCCACACATCACCTGGGATGCTCAGGAGGCAGAAGAAAGGTTTTAGACCTTTACGCCTTGCATGGCCTCTTCACCTTGGGCAACCATTTGTCATGTTGAATGTATGAGGGCTGTCCCGAACATATTTAGCCATGTGATTTGAAAAACAGGCACTTAAGGCTGAATTTTTTTTTTCAGGACAGCCCTCGTATATGCTGTTGTTCTCACTGTTCTTGCTGCTTTAGGGACACATGTTCCTGAACTATTGAAATGTGACATAGGTAAAGAAAAGGTACAAATTGTAAGCATGGGGCTCAGTGGAATAGCACTGGGTGAAGTATCACATCATTAGTCCCCCGGAACCCCTCCCAGTCATTGCTCACCCCCTAAGGGTAATCCCATCCCAGCTTCCAATACTGGGGACCCGTTTGGCCTGGTTTGGAACTCGGTATAAATGGAATTGGAGTGTGGACTATTTTGTTCCTGGTTTATTTTACTGAATATTATGTTTCAGAAATCATCCACATTGCTACATGTGGTTGTATAATAGGTCACTCATTCTCAGCGCTCTATTCTCTATTCCATAAATATGGCATAGTGTGTAAGTTTGCACAACATGACACTACTGTTTTCATAGGTTAAAACAAGCCAGTAAAACAATTGGTGGGGAAGCCAGGATGGCTCAGCAGGCTAAGCGCTCACTTTGCAGCCCTGGGGTCCAAGGATCAAGTCCCAGCCCCTGCCCATGCAGACCCATATGCTGAACTGGGATATGGCCCCCAGTTTGGTTCTCACTGGGGTGAGCTTCCCTTGTGGGAGGCCCCCAGTTTGGCCCCCAACTCTTGGGGACATGCCTCCCATACAGGAGCCTTGGGTTCAGTTCCTGCCCTGCACAGCACCTCACCCACCTGTGTAGGATGAAACCATGTTGAAACTGATGAAGTACAACTGTGGAGACTGCTCTGTCTCTCTCTGTCTCTGTCTCTCTCTCTTGATCAAAAACAATAAAAATAAATCTTTAAAAAAAAAAACAGTTGGCAATTTCATATGATTCTGCCTGGTGTTTACCCATGAATTTTATTGCTGGTACATAGATGGCAATTTTTTTTAATTTGGCTTCTTGTGTATCTTTGCTACTCCCTGTACCTCGGCCTGAACCGCTCCATAGCCCTGCATGGGGCACACTCACCACAATGCCCACCTCTCACTGTCGGGCATCAGACACTCTCACACTCCCTGTATATATCACACTGCATTGAACGTTACCATTCACGTCCCCTGATGGAGCCTGGGTGGGAATCTCTTAGGGCTCGGTGTCCAAGAGTGGAACGGTGAGGTCACCTGTGTATCTTTGGGAGGCCACGTGCTTAACAACATTCACCGCATTAATACTTTAGCACAGGGACTCCCAACCCCGTGCCCATGGGCACCATGGCGCCCGCGGCCCGATTTGTGAGCGCCCGCCGTTATTTGACTGCATCAGAAGTTTTTCATAAACACTAAGTAAAACTATAATTTATTTTTATACATTTGTTAGAATTTTAAAATATTGTTTGAGTATCTACACAGGTTGATTATATTCGTTGGTATGTGTGCGATATCGTATGTGTAAGTTTTTCCCTAGCTTTCGCCTTTGTACATGTCGCGTCTTGTGTAGCCGCTGCGCTCTTTAAACTCTCCTCCCCCCACCCGGGAGACGCCAAGTTGCCATTTGGATTGCGGTTGCTGGACTGATCGGGTCGTGACGGTTAGCTAGGATCACAGTGTTTTGATATATTCGATTTTAAATGAACTAAAAGCGAGGTAGGTCATCTATTATTATGGTGGCAATTTGATATGATATTGTAGTTCTATAACTATTTTTATTTTTATTTTTTTAGTCCTAAAA